>JAFIDM010088292.1:684681-695539 GCA_023159025.1 Thereuonema tuberculata
TATAAATTAAAAAAAAAATACAATTAAAAAAAAATTATAATTAAAAAAACAACAACAACGATATGAATAATATAAAAGATCAACAAATACAATCATCTTTATTATGTTTAAATTTTATAAAATACAAAATTTATTTAAGAATAAAACAAAACGACTTAAAGAAAATAATAAAAAATTACGTTATACCAAAGTATAGTAAAACTTTTATCGATATTTTTGACGACGATCGAATACAAGATTTGATTCGCGAAATTATTTTAGATGCCGTCTATTTTAATTATAATAGTTTTCTTCGAACTTTTATTTTGAATTTATTTCGAGAGAGGAAACATCAATTGTTACAAATTTTTATCGAATCTTGTATTCAAATAGGCAATTATAAAATGTTAAAAGAATGTTTTAATATCGAAGAAGATTTAAAAAAAGTTAAGGTCGATTTTACTCGATTCAAAAGTAAACTCGAGAAAATTATGACGACGAATGACGACATAATTGTACCCGTGAAAGATAATAATATTAAAAATAACTTGATAAAAGAAAAACTTAGTATATATCAATCGCCATACGCTAACGATTATATAAAACTAGGTAATATTTTATTAAAATTTAAAATTAACTTCGAAGAAGATGAAAAGATAAAAGAGTTTTTAGTTAAGAACGATCGCGACGAAATAACTCAAGTTGATATTTTTAAATCCGAGATAAACAACGATAGGAATAATATAGTAAATTCATCTTTATCGTGTTTAAATTTTATAAAATACAAAATTTATTTAAGAGTAAAACAAAACGACCTGAATAAAATAATCAAAAACTACGTTATACCTAACTACGCTGAAACTTTTATCGAATTTTTCGACTTTGGTCAAATACAAAGTTTGATTCGTGAAATTATTTTAGACGCCGTCCATTTTAATTATAATAGCTTTCTTCGAACTTTTATTTTAAATTTATTTCGAGAGAGAAAAAATCAATTGTTAAAAATCTTTATCGAATCTTGTATTCAAATAACCAATCATGAAATGTTGAAAGAATGTTTCGATATCGAAGAAGATTTAAAAAAAGTTAAGCTCGATAAAAATAGCATGGTATTTATTCTTTTCAAATGTAGACTCGAGAAAATTTTACATATGCAGTTAACAAAGGACGACGTAATAGTAACCGTACTGGATGATATCGTAGATGGCGACTTTAATTTTATAACGAATAACTTGATAAATGAAAAAATTATTCTATATAAATCGCTATATGTTAAAGATTATATAAAACTAGGTAATTTTTTATTAAAATATTTCGAAGACATTATTAATATCGAAGATGAAAAGATAAGGGAATTTTTAATTAAGAACGATCGCACCGAAACTACTCAAGTTGATATTTTCCAATCTGAAATGAACCGGACAATTCAAAGAATATTTGATACTGTAGACAATTATCCTTTTAACGATCATCTAATCGACGAGAGTTTGAAAAAAGATAATGTCGAAAATATTAAACAAATTCTCCGAATATTTCCGTGTATCGATTTAAATGCAGATTTCATACTAACTTGTCAATGTAAAGATCGAAACAATAAAGATTTCTTCGGTAAATCATTAATCGAAATACTAATTATAACTAATAAAATAGAAATACTTAAATATTTAGTTAACGATATATTGATCGAGAGTAAATTGTTAGTAATTGAATTGGAAACTCTTTCAAAGTGGTTATTTTTTGGTATACAACTAGGTCGAGCCGATATTTTACGAGAAATAGCCAAATTAAAAAATAAATTCAATTTCAATAATACTACTATAGATTTGTTATTTGATCAGAATTGGTTGCCGTTACTCGATAATTTTAAAAACATAATTGAATACAAGTTAACTCATCCCGATATTTCACGCGTACCAGAAAAATATTTAAAATCTGGAAATCCCGAACCGTCTCGAATCATCGAAGATTATACGATTATAAACGAATTATTACGGAACAATTATCGTGAATTTATTGAAAAAACCCACCTGTTTTTTTAAAACTAGCCTGTTTTTGTTTTAAAAAAAAAACGATCCGTTTTTAAAGTAGTATAAATAAAACCATCAATTTTTATTATTTTTATTTTAATATTTATTTTTTACTTGATTAATGTTTTTAGAATGAATATAGATTCATTAATAGAATACGTTAAAGAAAATATCGTCAGTTGGAAACCGTTATTATTGGATCCGTCTACCGTTCAATCTAGTATAGAGATCGATACTCCCGTATTACATCGATTGGAATTACAACCCGATCAGTGTTACGAAATTCTTTTTAAAGGAAATTATCGTCCAATATTATGTCGAGTCACGGAAAAAAAACTAGCGGAAACGCAAGAAGAGCGAAAACAACGAGAACAATCAGAAAACGACGCGCAGTGCCAAAAAAAGAAAAGAGGACGAAAACGAAAAATAATACCTTCTTTTATAAACGAATAAAGACGTTTTATAACGAAAGAGAATTACGTCGCCATTATTCGTCGTCCTTAGATCGAGTTATGTGTAATACCTGGGATGAAATTATTTATCGAAACGATAACGTTCGGTTCGTTTTCAATTTAAAAAAGAATCGATTTTATTGGCAATATAAAAAACTATTGACGTCTCACGAAAAACTATTATCATCGTGCGGTTTAATAGAAACGTGTTTTCATTCTTTGGAATCGTATCAATTCGATTCGATTGTTCATATTCCATTTCGTTTCTCGTCCGAATTTAAAAATTTTTTTTTCAATACCAATCCGGTGTTTAAACGCTATCTGGTAAAAGAAAACGATTACGTTCATTATCATCTATATAATCCATATAGTAAAATTCGTCCCGTTATCGAAGGCATATTGGAATGTGAAACTCCAACGTCGTCTTTTTTCGACAACGACAAATACGATAGTTTATCTTTAAAAAATTATATTTTCGACGCTATACGATACGATACGTTTCCGATTCGCAAAGATTTTTACGGGAAACCTAAAATAAATCACTGCCGACATTTTTCTAATTACTCATTTCCTTTTTATTTCGCGATCAAATGGAATGGAAAACCAATTTTATATCGGTTACGAGACGACAACTGTTTAGAATTTAACGTTTTCGTTCGTGGAAACACTTACGTTATCGAAACCGAAATTGACGAAAACAATTATTCAATAAACGGTATTATAATCGATGTGGCCAATAGAAGTTTAGAACCTATCGATAGAATTCGACATTTACAGTTTTTACAAAACTATTTCGGCGATAAATTAAAACATCGATATAAATTATTAATACAATATTTTTATCGCGTAGATAGCGAGTTATCATCGAAAATCGGTCAGAAAAATTTTCTAAATCGGTTAAATTACGATGATACCGCGAGAAACGAAGTGACAAATATTATAAAAAACAACGACGATAATCATTTGATTCAATTATTACTACAATCTAATATAAATAATATTTCGGATGGTCTTATTTTAATTTATCGTCCGATTAATAATAAGAATAATAATAATAGTAATTTAGGAATAATTAAATTTAAAGCTAGTCATAACACGGTAGATTTACAATATTTTGAAAACAATCTTTTTATGGATAACGATGGCTATCTTTATCAGTATTCATTTTCAAATAAACAAAATTGTTTCGAATTAAAATCTAAATGTATTTACGAATGTAAAATACAACAACAAACCTTATCGGACGATAAGGAATATTTCGTAACGGATATTATTAAAATTAGAAAAGATAAATATCGACCTAATCCTCGAAAAACGGTAGAAATGATTTTCGATTTAGATAAAAAAAAATGATTAAATCATATAACAACAAATTCATCATTTTTATTCTATTCGTAACAATTTGGATATGTTTATCAATTTATTTATATTTTCGTATTTATTTGTATCATTATAAACCGATAATAAAGAGCAAAACATTTTTCTATCAATTTTGTGCCAACCATTCAAACATCCGAGAATTTTACGATCCTTCTTTACGTAAACGAAACTGTTCTCAAATATTAACGGAAAAAAACAACGATGTAATAACGGATCGCATTAAAAATAATAAAATAGTAAAATTACATACAATACAAAACGATCCTTATTCTTATCGCGTTCAATTACCGATTAACAATAATCAATTACTAGTAGAATCTTGTAATGAAAATGATCAATTCTTCAGTTCGCATTATCGTTTCGACGAAGAAAATAAAAAATGTATATTATCCAGCGTCGCCTGTAAGAACCGTCGACGCGGAGATTCCGCGCCTTTTCATTCGAAAGATTTAGTGTTTTTACAACAAAATAAATCATCGGGTAATCAAATCGAAAATGGAATTCCATATTTTATATGCGACGGACGAGGAGGCATTGAAAGTATACAATATTGTTCGCAATTGGGAGCGTACTACGATGATGATCAAAAACGATGCGTTATGCCTTTCCATTCCTCATTATATAACACAATGGTTCCTTACGAATTGAATTTCAAAGAATTATATTTTCTCTTAAATGAAGACGCGAAAAAAGAAAAAATAACAAAAATACCAGTGGCGGAATGTCAAAATAGTAAATTTCTTATTAATCCAAACGATTCCAAAATTTTCTATCGATGCGTTGACGGAATACCGCATCGAAAAACACCGTGTCAAGAAGGTGAAATATTTTCGATCACTTACGAACGATGCGTTCCCAAAATATGCGCCGGTGTACCGATCGATCAAACAAAATTTTTCCCGATACAAAAAAACAAAACGTTTCTCTACTCGGACGAAGCGTGGAAGTGTAAAAACGGTTTCGTCCAAAAAATAACTTGTTCTCAGGACAAACAGAAAAGATATATAGAAGACGATCGTTTATATTTTCCATTCTTAGAGGTTAGTAATTATACGATCGAAGACTTTTTCAATACCGTTCACGATAACGAAAAGTGCCGACCTTTTAATTTCGAAACAGACGTTTCACCTTCCCAATCCAAAATTATTTTTACTAAAAAAAATGATTTTGCAAAAGAAAAATATCGAGATTACGAACCGGCCGTTTATTTCGATCGCGTCGAACAAAAAATTATCGTAGAAACGAAGGGTGAAATAGACGATTCAACAGCCTACGGTCGTTATATCGATAACGAATTCGTCGGTCCTGCGGATATTTGTAATAAAAATCCGCAACGTTTGGGAATTGCGAACAAGTGGGATTTTCAACGTTATTTTCATTGTCCACGACGAAAAGAAGAAATATGTCCTAGAAATCATATTTTTTTTGAAAATAAATGTATACTTTTAGAAAATTTAAGAGAAACCGAACCGTGTTTGGTCGAATACTACGAATTAAAAACCGTTATAAAAACTGATACAACAAATAATTTTAAAATCGATTTTTTTAAATCTTTTTTAACGGAAAACGATAAATCATTGTGTTTTGGAGTAAGAAAAATTGGCGGAGATAATAAAATTCTTAACGGAAACGATTCGATAACTAAAGATTTTAAAACTCTATTAAGCGTTGTAAATTACGAGAATAAAGATTTCAGTTTCGATCATAATATACATCGATTTCATCGTTCGTTGGGATTACACGAACGATTGGTTATTCCGAACAATATTCATAAAGTTACCGAATGCGATGATAACTCTCTAGAAATTTACAGTCCTCTATACGGTAGATGCATCGAAAAGAATTGTCTCGACGCCGTTTTTTATACGGACGATTGGATCAACGAAGAAGTGGCAGATTCGTATCGCGAAAATTTTCTTTATCAATGTATTCGCACGGGTCACGTTATCCACCGAACAAAAGTATGTGAAGACGATGAAATTTTTGATGTTATATCTAAACGATGTATTGCCGAATCTGATTTTTTTAATAACAATAAAATTGATTATTGTAAAGGATTAACTAACGGTTCGTACGTTATTTACGAAAAAGATATAATAATTTCTTGTCCCGATAATAAGATTTTAAAACAATTTAGAGGTGCAGTTGCCACTGGTCTTCGTTTAGAAGAAGAAATAAAAACAGAACAAAAACAGAACGATAATGATAATGCTTTATATTATTATATAGATCCAAATACATATAGCGTGAAAAACATTGATAAGAATTGGGATAAAGAAATTTTAGTAGTTGATCCTAGATATCGTTATATAACTAATTAGTAATTAATTCTCTTCAGTAATAGGTCTTTTTTTTTTTTTTTCTAAAATTCTTTTAATAAATATGAATTAATGTAAAAAAAAAAAAAAAAAACTTTATACATAATTCAAATAGTTTATTAATAAGAAATTTTATAATTAATCCCGTTGTTGTTCTAGTTCTTCCTCACCGAATACATAAATAGGCTCGTTACTTGTTATTACTATTTAATTTCTTTTGTTTTTATTTAAGATATTTAATATAGAAAAATATTTGATCTATGATTCAAAGTAACCTACTTATTCTAACTTTGCTTTCTTTTCATTTTGATTTTGATTTTCTTCTGATTGTTTCGGTTTTCTTTTTCGATAAGTTCTCTTCGTTTTTGGTTTATCTTCTATCGTAAGAGATTCTTCTTTTTTTTCTTCTAGCGTTTCCGTTTGTTTCGTTCGATCTTCTATCGTCGCTTCTTTTTTATCTTCTAGCGTTTCCTTTTGTTTCGGTTTCCTTCCTCTTTTTTTCTTAATTTTCCCTTCTACTTTGTCAGTAGATGATTTATCAGTTTTTTGCTTACGATGTTTTATTTTATCTTTTTTCTTCTTATTCGTAGAATCCGTAACGGGTTTTTGATATTTACAAATAATTTGTTTAGTACTAAAATCTTCTTCCAAATAATACTCTTTAGGTAAATAAATTGTTTGAAATTGTTTCTCAACAGTGCTAAAATCTATCGTACATTTGTATAAAGTTTCGCACATATTATTGTAAATGGTTTGATGTTGCTCGATTAATTTGTTTACTAAATCTCCGCCGTTTTTTATAATTTTTTCGTAACATATTCCCTCTTCAAGATGAGGAATAATTATTTTTTCATAAATCGCAATATTCATTAAAACAACGTAATTTTCTACAACGTCCGGAGAAAAATGATTATCTATAGTATTCCATAAATTTCGTATCGTATCAAAATATACAACGTTTGTACCGCTATCGACGATATTATACGAGAATTTCATTATCGTTCTATTAGTCAATTTATGAGGAAGGTGAACGGGTAGCATACGATAAAATTCAAATTGATCGATAAACTTATTCGGTTTTGAAACTTTCGACGCGAGAAAAGCACAAAAGCCAAACATTTTGTTTCTATTAAACTCCAATAAAAGTTCATTAGATGTACTTTTTTTAATAATTAAATCTCCCTTATTGGTATATAAAGAATTATCTCTTTCGTGTACTAAATAATATTTTTCTACATCGTTTTTATTAGAAAAAAACCTTTTCAAATCACAATCTATATCATCGGGTGTTATACTTTCTTTGTTAGTATAATAATATCGTATTTTTTTTAACATTTCATCGTCCACTAAATAAAAATATTTAGGATATTGATTTTGCCAATTTATTAAATCTTTATTAAAATATTTCGCAAATGTTTCAGTAGATGATTTTAAGATATCGTTTTTATTATTTTCCATTATTTCGAAATTTTCAAATTTATTAATTTAATTTTTTTTTAGTATTTTTTTAATTTAAGTAAAAATTTTTAATTTCTAATATTTTTTTTTTTACTATTTATACTTCTTTTTCTCTTTTTCTCAAAACTGAGTTACATTTAATTATTACAAACTTCTACCAACCCACTTTAAATTATATTAACGCAAGTTAATCAACATAAATAGTTAAAATACTTATTATACAATATTTCCACCATATAATCGTAAAAAAAAAGATGTATAGTTAATTTTTATTTGAATAATTCACGAAGATGCGTTAAATAAAATATACAAGTTACAAACACACACACAAATAGTTTTTTTAAATTAAAGTTTTTATATAATATTTCCACCACGTAATCGTAAAACAAGATGTATAGTTGATTCTTTTTGAATATTATAATCCGATAGAGTTCTTTCATCTTCTAATTGTTTTCCAGCAAATATCAAGCGTTGTTGATCTGGCGGTATTCCTTCTTTATCTTGAATTTTCTTTTTAATATTGTCAATTGTATCGTTCGTTTCTGCCTCGATTGTAATTGTTTTTCCAGTAAGAGTTTTTACAAAAAATTGCATACCTCCTTTCAAATTAATCGTTAGATAAATTGCTTTTTTTCCAGTGAAAAATTTTTCATTGTAAAAACTATTAATTAACATATTATCGGAAAGTAATTTTCCTTGAAATATCAAATTTTGATATTTTGGTTCTGGTCCTTGATTTAATTCAAAAATTTTTTCTTTTAATTTTCCTATTGTATCAGTTTCATTTAACATAACTTGAAACTCGTTACTAATAGGTTCGTGCGATATTTTAATTAAAACTTTCATTTTTTTTTTTAACTTAACTTTTTTTATTTTTTTCTTAAATATTAAAGGTAACGAATTAGTAGTTTAAAGATATAAATAAGAATTTTGAAAATAATTTTGTTTTATATTTTTTTTTATTTTTATTTGCATTATATACTTTTTGGCGATTCGAATATATCTACATTTACATTTTTCAATAACATTATATATAAAATAAGGTCGAATGAAACGTGGTTTATTATAAATTTTATTTCGAATTTTTAAATAGATAAAATCACAATGAAATTGTAAAGTATATTGATCCATTCGTCCTTTAATACATTTTCTGATAGAAAGTATACGAATATTATTGATATCTACTAACGTAGTTCTCTTTGGTTTTTTTGTAATATTTTTAAAATAAACTAATAAAAATTCACGTAAAAATAAAGGATTTTTTTTAATTAGTTCAATTAAATAAAATGAAATATGAGGTAATGTAACTGTTTTAAATACTTTACTAATTTTTAATCTAGGAACTAATAATTTATTCATTCTTTTTCTTTGAAAATTAACAAAAAATTATTATCTATTTATAGTAAAAAAAAAAAGATACAAAATAAAATTATTGTCTATATATAGTAAAAAAAAAAAAGATAAATTTTTATAAAGTTTACCGCAAGAATAATGGAAGAAGAACGAGAGATTCAAAATCTTCAAGAACAAAATTTACAACAACAACAAGAAAATTACTATGATGAAGCGTATTTTATTGAAATTGATAATGAAAATTATATAATTTATAGATCAACACCTGCCGTAATTGCGGTAGAAGAAGAACCTACCGCAATTACGGTCGAAGAAAGAACCCAACAAGAAAGAACCCAAGAAGAAATAGAAAGAGAAGAACGAGAAAGAGAATCTAATCCAACTTTGTTTCCTATAATAATCGAAACTTTTAACGAAATATTTGAAAGACCCTCTTCTAGTTTATACAATGAACAAGAACGAGAATCTTTTGTACATTCAATTATCAGTAATATTTTAAGAATAATAGGATCGCATAACGTTAATATGAGAGAACATAATAATAATTTCTTAGAATATACAGAACACGAGCAACAGCGAACGGAAAATTTAATACGATTCTTATTTGAGGTTTTGCTTCGTAATATTTTAAATTTAGTTTCTCACATTAATATCAGTCCTATTACTGTTTCAACTGCTACTTCCACTACTAACGAACATCATCGACAACGTTTAGATTCGTTTTTAAATAGTATTCAAATGTTATTATCAAATAATAATATAATCGACGAAAATGATATTTTAAATTGTAATAATAATTTTAATACGCACGAATTATTAATCGTAAGAAACATTATTAAATTGATAAATATTTATACGACGATACAACGAGTTGAAACAGATCCGCAACATTTCTTCTATACATCATTGGAAACAACTAGACGAGAAGAGGAAGAGGAAGTAAAAGGTTTACCAATTGAAAAAATTAATGAATTAGCAACGCTAGAAATTCTATCGGATGATAAAAATAATATATGTCATATTTGTCACGAAAATTATATAAAATCAAATAAACTTCGTATTTTAAAATGTAATCATCAATTTCATATTAATTGTATCGATTATTGGCTTCAACAAAAATCAACTTGTCCTATTTGTAGAAAAAGCCAACAATAAAACCAAAAAAAAAAAAAAAAAAAAAAAAAAGATTTTTTTTATCTAAATAATTTTTTTTTAAAAAAAAAAGAAAAAAATATTATTTAATTGAGTAGATATTTTTCTTTATTAAAAAAGAGTAGTATTCAAATGATAATTATAATTTTAATTCTATTGTTTAGTACTATTATTATTATGACACTTATAAAAATTGTACAAGAACAATTTAATTTAGAAAAATCAAATAACATTCAAAATAATAATAAAAAATTAAAATTATTTGATTCTAATAGACACAATATACCATCAATTTCAAATAATAAAGATTCACTATCATTGAAAGCGATGGTACCACCATTAGAAATACGAGATCAATCATCATCAGCAGTTGCAGCACCACCATCTTTACAAATACAAGAACAAAATCTTTTAAATCCTAAAGATCCACCGCCACACCCACCACCAGCAGCTGCAATATCGTTAGAAATACAAAATCAAAATCTTTTAAATTCCAAAGATCTATCGCCAGAAATAGTACCATCATTAGAAATACAAGATCAAAATCTTTTAAATCTTAAAGATCCACTACAAGAAATAGTACCACCACCCCCACCACTACCACCAACACCAGCAATAGCATCGTCATTAGAAATACAAAATCAAAATATTCTACCACCAGCAAAGGTACCATCAGTTGAAATCAATCCTCCACCACCAGCAACAGTACCATCGTTAGAAATACAAAATCAAAATCTTT
>JAFIDM010088292.1:695549-706672 GCA_023159025.1 Thereuonema tuberculata
ACCACCAGCAACAGTACCATCGTTAGAAATACAAAATCAAAATCTTTCATCACCAGCAGTAGCAGATCCATCATTAGAAATACAAAATCAAAATCAAAATCTTTCAAATCTTAAAGATTTACCACCATCTTCTCCAGCAGTAGAAACGTTAGCAACATCGTTAGAAAAACCTCCTTCAACACCACTACCGGCAATAGTATCCTCAACAGCGGCAACATTAGAAAAACAAAATCAAACACTACCAGTTAATTCATTAGAAAATGAAAATAGAAATTCTCAAACTGATAAAAAAGATGAAGAAATACCACCAGAAAATAAAGACTCGAGAGTTTTAAAAATATCCGAACGTATCGAAACGCAACAACAACAAATTATTAAATCAATTTCTAACGAACAAAAAGAAAAAATACAGACGATTAATGAGAACGAAAATATTTTTAATATCGACGATCCAAAATTATTAACGAAACATTTATTGATAACGAAGGAGAAAGTTTCTTTTAGAGAGCATTTTAAGGAAGGAGTTAATATTGATAAGCGTAAAGGAAATTTAGTCGCCGTTCGATTTTTGAAGCACGCCGAAAAAATTAATTTAGTAATAGATCATATCGAAACAACTTTATCTAGAAGCGATATAGCCATGTATCCTAAAGAACAAGATATTTGGTGGATAAACAAAGATGAGCCAATCGAAATAGATTTTTACAACACTACTGTACTCAGCCAAAATTTATTTAAAACTTCCAAATTAGATATGCTATTTTTTATTCTAGCCGAAAACGAATCGTTTCGGTCGTATCATAATTTTGATTCGACGAATCAAAGTTACGAATTTTTATTTTACGACAAAATGAAACAGAAAAAATTTAAAGAAAAATTAAACGCAAATAATGAATTTCAAATCGATAATTTCAATAACGACGGCGGTGGATTATTATACGCTATTCATTATAATAATCCTCGCGTTATTAATGAAAACGATGCTGATTCTTACGTGTTGTACGAAATTGATAATAAAACGTATAAATTAAAATGTGAAAAATTGAAACCTAATCAAAAAACTAAAAATCATTATTTTTATCCCGTTCCCGTCTATAGAAATATAAAATTATCGTTTATAAATGTAACGTTAACCGATATAGATTTAGATTTTTTATCTTTCGAAAAAATAGAGTTAGTTAATCCTGATAATCTCGAGAGCAACGAGGAACACACCGACGATAATTTTTCTCGTGATAATTTATTTTTTACTAATAATTTTTCCTCGATTGAAAACAACATTCGATACGTAAAACATTATTACTTTGAAAAGGAAAAAGGAAATTTTATTTGTACCGGTGTTATTATTACGTTATCAAATCCAGAATTTATCGACGATAAAAGTACGAATTTACTACGAGTCTATATTAACGATCGATATTTAATAGATGTTGTTATGAATAAAACTAATGAAAAAAATAATAAATTTATATTTTCATTTTCTCAACCTTTACAACTTATAAAATATAATTGGTTTATTTTTTATTTTTTCTTACAACAACAACAAGAACAACTCGACATTGATTTTGTAATAAAAGAACGGCGAGAATATTTTCCATTGCCAACTGAACCATCCGTTAACGTTTCCGAATTAAAATTGATAAGTAGACTCGAAATTAGTAAAAAAACTGCCAATTTTTTTAATAAAAATTTTCATTTTAATTGGGGCGATCGATTTGTATTTTCTTACGACGGTAACGTACAAACGTACGAAAGGTCGTTTTTAGAACCGGCTGAACTTTACGGTATTAAAATCCAATCTCAAATTCAATTCTTAGATTTTAAAAAACAAAGTTTATCAATTATTTTTCATAATGGTATAAAAAAATACGAATTATATTTTAGAAAAGATAATAGCGATCAAATTGAGAAGAAAGATCGAGAGAATAAAATCACGATATATAAATGTTTTTTTAAAACATCGATCTACCTCGATTCCAAATGGAATTTTATTTTATATTTACCTACATTACTCGATAACTATATCGATGATAAAGCAAAATTAAATGATCTAGAACTTTTTTTCGATTTAACATTTTTAGCCGAAACAACAATTCATAAATCTATTTAGACTTATTTTTTTTAAGAAATAAAATACTACGAAAATTTCAGATTATAATAGAATAATACTATATTTGATAATTTTGACTTATTAATATTTTCACAAATATTTTCACAATATTATTTATTCATTTCTTCTTTAATCTTAATTGCTAATAAATTTATAACCTATTTCTAAAAAAAAAAATTCACCGCTATATTTTCTAAAAAATTCATATCCCACTCGCAAATTTGGATATTTTTTTTTTCCCGATTTTTGTCTTCTTCTTTATTTTCTTTTTTTATTAATTCCTCTTTATGATAACTAAGCCAATTGATAATTTCTTTTATTATTTCCCCGTTATAATCTTTTAAAGGAAGTGGTTTATTATTATTATTATTATTATTATTATCCTCACCTAAACAATCGAACATTTCTTTAATAGTATGAGAAAGCCATCCGATGATTTTAATAATATCGTTGACATTATATAATAGTTGTTTTTATTTAATTCTAAATATTTTAATATTTTTACAGTTACTTATATTACTTTTTTTTTAACGTAAAATATAAATTAAACTTTAATTATGAATAGAATTTTTTCGATTAAATTTTTGGATTAAATTAAATCAAATCTAAAGAAATGTAGATTCAAAATCTTGAAAAGTTCTATAAAAAGAAAGAAAAAATAACAATAATTTTTAAACTATTCATTTCTTCAATATAGATAAGAACTATTCGATGAAAACTCGTTCAATGTCACAACACCAACAGCGACAAGAGCTGCTATCGCAGCAGCAGCGACAAGAGCTGCTATCGCAGCAGCAGCGACGAGAGCTGTTGCTACAGCAGCGACGAGAGCTGTTATCGCAGCGAGAAGAGCTGTTATCGCAGCGACAGGAGCTGCTATCGCAGCTAGCGTCACCGCAGCGACAAGAGTTGCTAGCGCAACAACAACAGCAAGAAGAGGATAAAGAAGAAGCGGAGGAAGATGAAGATGAAGAAAGAAAGAAAATATCGATGCTAATTAAAAACAAAGCTACGGAACTTAAAAAAATGATGTCGGAGGAAAACGAAATTGATGGTACGGGTGAAACTGAAGACGATATAAAGAAGAAGCTACGAGTTTCACAAAGCGAAGTCGATCGAGTTCTACAACGTGGAACTCTTTTACCGGGTGAAACCGAAGACGATATAAGGAAGAAGATACAAACGAAAAAAATATACGACCAATTAACGCATGAATTAGAATATGAACTAATACAAGACCATTTTAACAAGCTCGGAAACATTGAAAACGTTGAAGACGAAGACGAAGACGAAGACGAAGATGATGTTGAATTTAATGATAAGATTAACGATTTATCGACGAGAATAGTTACTTTAGAGAGAAATAGCAAAAAATTACAAACTGAATTTGATGAGTTGAAAGAAAATATACGTTTTCTTAATGAAAATAACGCGTATTCTCTCAATGAACTCAAAGAAAATGTACATTTTCTCAATAAGATAAATGCGAGAAATTCTTTAATTATTTTTAACATTATCGAATATTGGAAAGAAAGCTATAACTTTACCAAATTTATGCTGCTCGATTTATTAGAAATGTCCGGGATTAACCGAGAAGTATTGAATCATATTATTAATAGTATTTTTAGAATCGGTGATTACGAGAAATCTTGTCAAAAAGAAAGACCTAGACCCATTCTTATTTTATGTAGAAATTTGGATGATAAATATAATTTATATAAAATGATTAAATGTAAAAAAATTGACGCACGATATGGTTTTAAGATTGAGCACAGTAAAAGTTATCATACACTGCGTGACAATCAATGTGGCCAACAAAATAGTAGAAAAAATACGAATACAAAATTTGATTGGATTAATTATTATACAAAAAAAATTTTGATACATAATAATAAATGATTAAACTTGTAATAAAACTTGCAAACTTAAATCCATGGGCAAATCATCTTGTAGCGTTTTAGTTCGATCGACGTTGACGAAACATTTTTCGTTGATGGTTTTATTTCTATGTTTTATTTTTACGTTTAAATTTATATAATCGACGTCGATCAATGGAAAAATGAATTGTTCTACCATTTTTTCTGAAATAAAATTTTGCACTTTATTATTTATAGATATCGAAGGATATAAAGTAATCGGTACGAACCACTCTTTATTCCAATTATTATCGAGACATTCCAAAGAAATAACGATCAATTGATTTTGAGGAGTATCTATTGTCTTTGTAATTTCGTAAAAAAATTGATAGTGAAATAAAATTAGAGCTACTTGATATTGTTTGAAGAGTGTGGGAAATTGAAAGGTCATAATGGTATTATACGTATTTTTCCCTATTTCGAAATTAATTTTTTTTCCCAGTACGGAAACCGGAACTAGTTTCGATCGAGGAAAGGGATCTTGAAATTCTAAACGTAAGTTATCGTTGTCGCCTACAACCGCTAATACTTGTCCGTCTCGCGGCAAATGCCGAATATCGGGTACTGGTAAACTGCCGATCGTTAATGGTTTTGGAATAATTTTTTTATTTTCGACGCAAAGATAGAGAGTGGTAGAAGCAGTGGTAGAAGAGGACGACGATAAATCGATTAAATAATCGTTGATGAACGTATTTTTTAAATGTAACGATCGATCGATTGGATTAAAAAATAATTCCGACGGTATTAATCGATTGGGATAATTCGGATCGATAAAAGGTAAATATAATTTATCGTCGTTAACTCGATATTTGGACAAATCTAAATTGATCTCCATCGTATTAGATTCGAGACAGAAAGGTACGAACGATAATGCGGGATTTTGAATAAATATTTCGGTAATTTTTTCTCGATTAAACTTGGGACCCGGTACAACGTAATTGGAATCCGGATTGAACAAACAAAAAAATACTTCTTCGCTCTTATTACGATTAGTAGCAGCGGTGGTGGTAGATTTTAATAATAAATTTGGATCTAGTTCGAGATAAAATTTATTAGTATCGTCCCAAGTTTTTAAAACATTATTTTCGATGCATAACGTTCCGTTGCGGTTGAGAAACGATTCGTCGATACTAATATTACTAGGTTTAATTTCACCGTAATTTCCGGTAAATACAGCAATTTTGTTTTTAATATTCTTTTCATTCTTTTCATTTTGATTTTTATTTCGAACGACGCTAGTCAAATAATGAGTAGGATCAATAAATTGTAGTTTATCCTCTTTTAAAGTTAAAATTAATTCTCGATCTTTGGAAACGGGAGGAGGATAAATAATCGGATAAGGAAAAATATCGATAGAATTATCCGGTAACATAACCGCTAAATGAATTTGATCGGTTTGAAATCGGTGTAATAACGTTTTAGATGCTATTAGAAATTTATTCGTATCGAAATATCGTTTCATTAAAGTAACGAGTTCATTCGGTAACGATTCAATTTCATTATTTTTATTTAAATATAAATATCCTTCGTTATTATTTCGTTGTTGCTGTTGTTGAAGTAAATTTGATGATAATTGTATTCCACTCGATTCGACTCGTTGAAAATAACTAAGTTGTTGTTGTTGTTGTTGGTCAGAAAAAATTAATAATTCTCTAGGTTTAAAATTGATTTCATCGTTAATAATTAAACTATTTTTCTCTAAAAGAATCGTATCTAATTCTTTATTATTATTTTGTATCAATAACCATTTGTTTTCGGACTTTTCTCGAGATTGATTCGTAAGATAAAAATGTGGTTTTACTTTAATGTTCGAAGGTTTCGCTTCGATACGATTAGTAATTGAATTAAAATAAAATAAAGATAAATAACGTTCGTCGTTTAAAACTAACCGAGAATTATTATTATCATCTTCTAAATAAATAAAGTCTGGCATTATTTCATTTTCGATTTTATATTGAGATATAGTTTCGTCGTATCGACTAATCAACCATTCCGTTCGTTTCTCCTCTCCTCGTATTAATCGTTGTTTATTCGATAGAGAAAATCGAAACAAATTATCTAAAATTAGTTCTTTACAAAAGAAATGTCCTCGATCGTTACAATAAATATTAGAATCAACGGTAATTTCGTTATTTTTATAAAGTAAAATTGAACCGTCGTTTGCGTTTTCAAAATTTTCGGCTTTTAAAGAACAAATATTTTTGTTAACAAATTGTAATTGACCACCGTTCGAAATTCTTAACGTTCCATCGTCGAAACATTGAATATCGGAACTCGTCGAACGAATCTTTCCTTTTTTATCAAAATATAAAATAGAATTTTCAATATTATTACTATTTGTATCTCGTACTATTTGTTGTTGTTGTTGTTGTTGTTGTTGTTTATCGTCGTTGTCATCTCGAAACCATTGTTTCCAAATAATGATGATTATAGAAATAAAATTATAAAAAAGAATTAAAAATGATATCATAATATTGATTGTGGTTTTATAATTTTTTTTTAAAAAACAAAAAATTTAAATTTAATTATTTTTAAAAAAAAAAATTCTCAAAATAAAATTAGTAAAATATTTGTTTTTTTTTTTTTTTTCAATACTTTTTTTTGTTACTGTTGTTATAAAATATTTAAATTAAAAGTAAAAATGTCATCATCGTGCTCCTGCGATGAAATAATGGTAAATATTTTTGAGATTGAAGCTCAGAATAATTTATTAAAAAACTTACGCGAAGACACAAAAATATCAGAAAAAACTAAAATAACTTATTCCAAAATATTAAAGAAATTTTTTAATTATCTTCAAAATATGACTCAACCCGCAGAAAATATAATAACGACTTTTATCAGAGATTGTTGTAAACAATACTTGAAACAATATTACTGTTGCAAAAGTAAAAATACTAGACGTCTTATTACGATCGTTTTAAATACGTATATTTTGAAACCTATAAAACAACAAAAATTATACGTTCCACTAAGAGCGAAACCGTGTAAACTCAATCAGATTCCTTCTACCGATTATCAAAAATTAATAGAACTTAGTAAAGAAAACGGCGACGTAGAAACGTATCATTTGGTCAACATCGCCAGTACTAGCGGTTTGAGAATAGCGGAGATATTAGACTTGGAATGCGAAGAAATGATTCAAGCTATTACGAAAAATAAGATAAAAATTCACGTACGTTGTGGTAAGGGAAATAAACCTCGCGATGTATTAATCGCATTACGTTATTATTGTTATTATCGAACCGAATTATTGCCGTTTATTCAAAAAAGAAAAGCCAAAGAAGAAATAAAAATATTTTCTCGTTATTACGATTGTTATCGGAAACGACTTAAAAGATATTTTAAAAAAATAGATTTTAAAGACAATACGTGCATCGGATTTCACGCGTTTCGACGTAAATACACGAGCGACACGTTTAAATTAATCGTTAAAAATCGAGTTAATTTAGGACGAAGAATCTTACAAAAACAATTGGGTCATTCCAATTTTCGAATGACTCAACGCTATATAGCGGTACAAGACGACGACGAAGATGATTTTATACAATTGACCTAGTATAGTAGTAGTACTATGTTTAGTATTTTTCTCATTCATTTTGAATGTAAGCGGTGATTGTAACGCTCTTGCCATCCTCTCCGTTAAAAATTACGATATTCACGTCATCGTCTTTTCGAACTCGAAAACCAGGTTTGAAATAAATGGTTTTATTATAATCTTCTGTATTTAATAAGCATATTGGAATTTTCTCGTGAATCATAACTACGACCTGAGGATGAGCTGTTTCATGATCGGATACGTCATATTTTAAAGCGAATAAAATACCATCGGCGTTAATTTTTACTACATCACTTATTGTTTTTGCTTCATTCGGGGTGGTAATTTTTTGCGTTATTTTTAATTCTTTTTGTTTTTTATTATTAACGAGATCGATTTTTATTTCGCTATCTGCTACCTCAACGATGTTTAACCATTTTGTTACATCTAAATATTTTTCTTCCGCTACTTTCGTATTATCTTTAGAAGCTGCTGGTGTATCTGCTTTAAAATAGTTTACGTACACGAGATATCCGCATAATGCTGCAGATATACATATTACAAAGATTATTATAATATAAATTTCATTCATTATTTTTCTATTTTAATTTTTTTTTTTTCTTAAAATAATTTGTAAAATTAAATAAATAATAAAGTTATTTATATTTTTTTTTAAATTAAAATTTAATTAAAAAAAATATAATTAAAAAATATAAAAATTAAAAATATAATTAAAAAATGAATACAGAAACCGATACAGAAATTATACCAATTCTTAAAAAGAAATTAAAAGATTTCGTTGGAAAAAATATAACAAATTTAGAAAAAGATGTAAATAATTTCGAGGAAAAAGCAGTAACTTTTGAGCGAATGGCAAATATATTTTCGCTCAAAGCGAAATATTTTAAAGCGCAACAAACTAATTTCTTTCATAAAATAAACGAATTAAAAAATGAAATAAATAAAATACAAAATGATATTGATAAATTTGAAAAAGAAAATCTCGCGTATATTAATATATTAGAAAAGAAATTTATCGATTATAATTTGGAAAAGATATCTACTAATATGCAAAAAGCGAACATTTTTTTAGAAACTGAAATACCCAATTTGGATTTACTAAAATTAACTTTGGAAAAAAAAACGGATGAGATTGAAATAATTTTAGAAGATAAATTTTCACCGACATCAGATGAAGACGAGGAAAATTGTGAAAATGATGAGATTGAAATAATTTTAGAAAATAAATCACCGACATCAGACGAAGACGAAGACGAAGACAAAAACGAGGAAAATTGCGAAAATGAAGCAACATTAAAATTATGTAATCCTCTCGGAGAAATTCAGATGAATTAAAATTAAAAATTAAATAGCAAGTAACTTCATATAAACGCATTTTTTACATAATAATTAGGGTGAGGAAAACGAGTGAGGAAAACGCGTGAGGAAAATGCTCACCTCTCTTTTTTAGGGTGAGGGAAACGCTCACCCTTTTATTATTTGCAAAATACTATCCTAGTTTTTTCACACTAAATTGGCAGCTCGTGTCTTGCCAATCTTTTATTTCTTCTTACTCAGTGTAGCTGTTGTTTTTTTTTTTAATTTCTCTTCAGAACTTAATTATTGGTTAATGTTGTTTTGCCAACCAACCATCAAGTTCTAAAAAAAAATCATTAAAATTATTAAAATTATACTAAATGTATATAGCTCGTGTCTTGCCAATCTTTTATTTCTTCTTGCTCAGAGTAGCTGTTGTTTTTTTTTTTAATTTCTCTTCAGAACTTAATTATTGGTTAATGTTGTTTTACCAACCAATCATCAAGTTCTAAAAAATAAAATCATTAAAATTATACTAAATGGATAGCTCGTGTCTCGCTCAGAGTAGCTGTTGTTTTTTATTCTCTTCAGAACTAGGATGTAGATTAAATATGTTTTGGTCATAAACTATCACCCGAGTTCTAAAGAGAATGTTTCCTGGTTTCTTGCTTCGTTACCTAGCGGCTCTTTTTTATTCTCTTCGGAACTTGGTGTTGTAGGTTAAATTGCCACCTGAAATGAGATTGATTGAAATTAAAGTGACCATTACAACCTTACTTACCACATTAATTTCAAGTAATAATTAAGTTTTACATTTCTTCCATCTATTTATATACTAGTCAAAGAATCATACATTAAACAACTCCAACCAATTAATGAACTAAAAAAAAAAAGATTGAATAAAATCTTCTTTTAGTTTAAAAATGATACACGTTTTTGTTTGTTGATTCTGATCCTCTTTTGAATTTAATGTTATAAAGTAGTATGATTATTTAAATATTAAAAAAAATAATTACAAAAATTTCGAAAAAAAAAAAGAAAAAAAAAGAGAGAAATCTTAAAAAAAATCTTAAAAAAAATCTCTTAACAGAGACACCCCCTCTCAAAAAAAAAAAACAAAAAAAAACCTAATTTTAATACAAAAATGAACAGACTTATTAATGCCTATACTCTATTTGATAAAATTCAATCTTCACCGTACGATCACCATCCTTCGTTTAATGAAATTGTACGAATTGTATTTCCAAGTAAATTTGTTTTAACGTTATTATTATTCGTTGTTATTGCATTAATTGTAATAACGGTTTACACTTATTTCAACGGTTCTTTTTTAAATTCTATTTTTCCAGGACCAATTATAATATCTAAAAATCCTTCGTTGAAAAATTCATTGGCAATTTTTGGTGATCGATACGATAACCGACAATTAATCGGAAACAGCTCTATTAAAGCGAAAGAAAATGGCGTGATAAGTAGTAACGGTATTGAAATCAATGGAATTTCATTCGATTTCGATAATATAGCCAGTCGACAACCGGGTTCCGTTTTAACGTTAAGCACTCAAAAAGATCGATTAGAATTAAGTAATCGAATTTTACTACATCCCAATTCGTTACGAATCGATAATTTAAATATAAACGGAGTGGAAATCGATTTGTTTCCGGGTAAAAACGGTATCGTGGAATTGTCTAACGATCATTTGTCGGTCGTTTCTCAACATACTTTAATGAATACTTTAAAAACAAATATAATAAAAAGTTTTTCCGAACCGGATATGATAATAACCGATCAATGGAATACTCTATCGAATTTAAAAATTGAATTCAATTTGAATCCTAATACGGATTATCGAATCAATACGGTCGGTAGACTTTTTTTAAAATTATACGTTCAAGGACCGATTCTTATCCAACCCGTTATAGCGCAACTACCACCGTCGATACCTTGCAAAGAACGACAAGTCGAATGTAAATTTAACGTTACAGATTACAACGGAAGAGATACTATACAATCATTTATCGTTCCGTATAATAATGAAAGTAATGAAACTCCTCACTATTTCGAAACATCATTATTTTTACAACTTCAATTTATTAGTTATTTAATTACGATACAATGTAGATTAAAAAAAGAAAATTTACAAAATTTATTCGTATATAAAATAAGTCGTGCAGAACTAGTTTTATGTTACTGAAAATCATGAAAAAAAAAAAAAAAAAAAAAAAAAAAAAAAAAAAAAAAA
>JAFIDM010088292.1:711672-730988 GCA_023159025.1 Thereuonema tuberculata
ATCTTTATGATAACAAGGTATTTTAAGTCGTAATTGGTTCGATTTTTTATTGTATTCGTTGTAACAAATCGTACACGGAGTATTCGAGTCACCGGGTAGTTCATTTTTAACGCGAGTTTTGGAAAATTCTCCGCAATCGCATCCTTTTCCGTGTACGAAACCGGGTAATAAATTATTTTTAATATTCGCTTTACACGTATCCGTAAAACACATAAACGGAATTTCTGGTAAAACGATTAAACGATTCCCCGATTGATCGGTTCCGTTACATCGACAACGGTAACGAAATTGTTTAGAATCGTTAGAAAGTTTTTCGTAAAAATCGAAATCTTTTTCAAACATGTCTTGAATCGTCAAAGGTCGTTGTTTTCCAAAATCGTATAAATAATTGTCTTTGTTCTTCTCATCGCCCAACCACGGTATTTTGCATGCAACCACGTCCGAACAAGATTCGCCGTTTATAATTTCTGGATGACTGCATAAACAACGCCATCGATTCCGATCGTATACCAAAGTCGATAAACATTCGGGTAAATAAATTCTTTTCGTTGTTGTAATATCGGTTCTGATCTTTTTATTCCTCGGTAAACAATATCGTCCAGGTGCTAATTTTTCATCGTAAAAAATAACAGTTTGATTCGAAGAAACGACGGTTTCGTAAAATAAATTTTTACTATTACAATGATAATCGCAATCGCACGAAATTGTCGGATCGTCCGAACATCGAAATGCTTTATCGTAACAAAATTTTGGATTATTATTATTTTCTTGGACATTTGTTAAAAATAATAATTTATCTTTTTCCAAAATATTTTTATCATCGTTTATATTTTCGTAATATTCTTTTTCACCGTTACGTTTTCTCTTAGTTACTTTACTAAAAAAAAAATTAATTTTATTTCGATGTTTTTCAATAAAAATAACGATAAAACTAATTATTAATAAAACTAAAATAAAAACTTCATAATAATTTGTTTCCATTTTTTTTTTCTTTTGTTAAATTTTTTGTTAAAATATTTTGTTAAAAAAAATATTAAATAAAAATTAAAAAAAATATTTAAAAAATAGTTTAAAAAAAAATAATAATCAATTAAACAAAAAAAAAAACCATGATCGATACGAAATATTTAATCATTATTGCAGTTGGAATTAGTATCATAATAGTATTTTTTCTAATATATTTTATTTATTTTCGTAAAAAAAATTTAACTATTATTTACATAGATGACAAAAAATCAATTTATAAATTAGATAGTCCAAATCACGTTATACACGATTTAGTAATTAAGAGTTCGAAAGATAATGGTGTATTTAATCAATATAAATTAATAGAAAGTGGTTATTTATTTCATATTAAGATCGACAAAATAGAAGTAAGTAAACCACCAAAATTATTCTTAGATGGACAGCTATTAACTAGTTTTACTCAAACTGCCGAAGATATTGCTAAATTTATAACTCCTATTCCCGTTAAAAAAGATCAAATTATACGGTTCGAAATAGATCAAGTAGATGTTGCTGAAAATAATAAAGATTTAAAAATTTCTTTCGCTATCGAGAAAACTAAAATAGATTAAAAAAAAAAAAAAAAATATATTAAAAAATTTTTTCCAATTAAAAAAAAAACATTAAAAAAAAATACTATAATTAAATTAGAAAAACAAATACAATTAGAGAACGGAAAAAAAAAATAATGTCAAATTCTGTTTATACGTTTATTTCCACTCATGGATTTTATTTATCCAAAAATAATTATGTTGTTTTGGAAGTAGCTATAAAAACATGTATTTTAAACGAAGACAATGATTTGAACGAAGAAACACATAATTTTTTGAACGGAAACGAAAACGAAAACAAAAATGAAAACATAGATAAAAAGAATACTTTGAAAAAACTTTATCATATGGAATGTCAAAATTTTGTAATTCATTTACCAACAACAATCTTTAATAAGATTAGATTTTGTGAAAAATATAATAATATTTATAAGTATACATTGAACAATTTTCATGGAATAGATATATTTAAGCGAGCTAATTCAACCAATTTGGTTCCATTATATTGCGTGAATCATTATTTAAATTTCTTAAATCGAAAATATAAAAATATGATTATCGTTCATAAAAACGATGGATTTGTAAAAAACCTTTGTTGTAAACTATTTTCCAAAAATAGTATTATAGATCTAGATGAAAATATAAAAGAAACGGAAATAGAAACGACGGAAATAGAAATAGAAACGGAAACGGAAATGGAAATAGAAACGGAGATAGAAGATGACGAAAACAAAAAAGAAGAAAGAGAAACGGAAGAAACGGTAGAAATGACAGAAGCGGAAAACGAAAAAATAACGTCATTTTGGAAAATATCGAGCGAAAAACGAGAGGAATATAAAAACATTTTTAAGAATAATAATGCTCTTCATCATTCTAACGATCGTATTTGTTGTTTGGGTAAAATATATTACTTATGCGAATCTTTTTTCCAAAAGAGATATAATATAACGATATAATCTAGTGGGAAGTTGTTGATGTTGTCGTCGTTGTTGAAAAGAATAATAAAATAGAGTGCGATAATCTAAGGCGACAATTTTTTTATTACTAGTAAGAACGTGATCGTTAAAGGCCAAATATAAATCTTTAGTAACAAACATTAATTTATAATAGTTGTAACCGTCGCGCGCGATCGAAAAAGCCGACGACAATTGACCATCTCTGGAACTCTGACAATGCAGCAAAAAATTTTTAGCCGATAGACCTTGAATAAAATTATCCTTTATCACGTGATCGTCGCTGACGGGATACTTGCACTCGACAAAATGTTGTCTTCCTACTTGCTTGGTCAATTGATACAAATGACCGTTTTCGAAATTAATGATACCGTTGGTTTTTGTGAACCACGTAAACGACATGTCGGATTCTTCGCGACGTAAACGATTTTCGAATTCGATAAAATTTTTTGGATATTCAAAAGTCATATCGTAAATGTGTTTGTACGTAACGAATCCTCCCACTCTTTGCCACATGTAATTGCAAAATATTTCGCGTACTTGATTAAAAAGACTGAAAGTTTTGGGCGATCCTTCGACACAATAAGTATCGTACAGACACCGATTGATTCGATCGATATCGTAACCGAGACCGTAACATCCGGCGGCCGCGTCGGGATCGAAGGTCAATTTGAGACGACACATACTCGCGATATTAGATCGAGAATCCATAATCTGTTGTCCTTCCGAGATCGAGTTAATATCGTACAGCGCGTATACATTCATTTCGTCACCGTCAAAATCCGCCGAACATCTTTGCAAGATATTCATCGGAATAACGATGGTATCGTTCGGAATGTAACGAATTACTTTGCAAAAAATCATATTTTCGAGATCGAGAGAGGGATAACGTATCAACAGTACATATTGCGGATATTGTAACAGTTTACCGACCGATTCGGGTATCATAACTTCGTTCGGTAACAGCGTCGGTCCCGACGTAATTGTTATCCTACCATTATAGTTACATCTTTTATTGAGTAAATGTTGACGCAAGAAATTAAATTTTCCCTTTTGATAGCGTTTATTAATACCACCGTAAAGAAAAGAGCTCTGTTGATTGGGTAGAACGACAAAATATTTGTCATCGTCGTCGCCATTATTGCTAATATCATTAGAAAATTGTTTTTTACACAGTTCTATATTTTTTTTAATTTGCGCTAAAAGTAGAGGCGAAGACGAATAAAATATCGGCGGAGGTACTAAAAAATATTTGTCTACGACGATGGAATAATTAATGATATCGGTATTATTATTATATTTTGATTGTAAGATATTATTTGATTTTTTTGTACTTTTTATATAATTGTTATAATAATAGTGAATAATTTTTTGTATTTCTCGAAAACATTTACATTGATCGGTACAACCGCTAACAATTGGTAAAGTTCCTTTTTTTTTCTTTTTCGGAGTCGGTTTAATACGTAATTGACAATAACATTGTTTCTGATTACATCGGATGTTTTTTAAATTTTTCAAACGAATTGGTTGATTAACTTGAATCGTATATCGTAACGCGCAGTTATTACAATGTAGTATCTTCTCATTTTTATTATTATTAGCATTATTTAATTCGTTATAACGAGATAAAACTGTATTTTTGGTTTTTAAAAAACAAATCGGTAATTGAAAACATTTTGGACAAGAATATTTCGTGATTAATTGTAAAACAATTTCTTGATAATTTTGTTTAGTAATATTTTGTTTAAAAAAATTTATATTGTTATTAGTTGCACAACGCGTCGATGCTGAATATAAATAATTATCGATAATTTTTCGATTATACATAATTGAATTACATAATTCATTATATTCATTCCATGTTAAATGTGGAAGTTGGAAAAAAGAATTTTGCCATTTATTAGTGAATTTAACTGATTGTAACATTAATATATTAATATACCTTTAAATTCCTCAAATATTAAATAATAATAAGAAAACAATTTTTTTCCTAAAATTAAAAGATAAATTATAATTTTTTTTTTATTACGTATATATATACTTAATTATTCAGTTAATTTTTTAATAAAAAAAAAAAGAATTTAAAAATAAATTAAAAACGATGCTAAAAAAGAAAGAATGTTCTGTAAAATTATTAAATTCAGAATGGGAAAACTATACTAGTTTTAATAATTTTTTAAAAAAAGATTCGTTTAAATATTCTCATTTTAAAGACTATAATTATGATAAGAATAATAATAAGGACGACGAGAAAAATTTTAATTTTAATGGAATTAAAAGTAATTTTCACAATAATTTCTATATTTCATTGAATAACCAAGATTCTTTTTTAAAATATTATCGGGATTTTTTGTTTACGCCGGAACCGCGCTTCGTACGAATTTCCTGTTCTTTATCGAAAACGTTCGCTCATTGCGTAGTAGTCGATATAGATCTTAAACAAGAATCGTATACCGATTTAGATAGTCTCGAAGAAAAAATAGCGACCGTATTGTTGAATCTTTTTTCCGAAGCCGCCGTTTATTTTATGGCTAAAAGAAAAGGTCAAGATCGATGTAATGGAATTCACGTCGTCGTTAAAAATATATATCTCGTTCATTTCGATTATCTATTACTAATAACGTATTTGCGTAATAATATATCGACAAATATCGATAAACATTGTATCAATTGGTCGTTACCATTTTCTACTAAAACGAATGATATCGAAGGAGTTTATTTTCCATATCGTGTGTATTATTCTAATAATACGAAAATAAATGTTGTATCTAATTTCAGTCACGAAAAATATATCGAAGAATTTTCACAAATTCTATACGATGTTGTCGATAACGGCGATAAACCAGTTTATAAATTTTTCACTTTTCTACTAGACATCAACGATGGTAATAATGATAAAAATAATATATTTCATTTATTGCTTTACGAAAATTCTAATCGAGTAATTTGTAAAGATTTATCAAAAGTTGAAAAAATTAATTTTCCTCAAGATTTTTATTTTAAAGAAAAATCTCCTTCAGATTTTTATAAAAAATCTCCAGATTTTGAATTTATTTCAAATTTTTTAAAAACCAATTCTCGCAATAATAAGAAATTAATATATCATTCGGATGTCACTTCTAATTTGAAAAAATCTATTAACGTATTGAAAATATTCGGAATCAACAATATTACTATCGCCACTAATTCGAATAATACTGAACTTGATTTTTTATTAATAACTAAAGATACGCAAAAAAGAAAACAATTAATGTATTTTATCAAATCTATATACCCATTCGAATTAAAACATATCGAATCGTACGTTTTAAAATCGAAAGAAAACGAATTGAAATTCTGTCAGTGTATTAATTGTTATTTCGAAAATAGCGATGTTGCGGTATTAGTTATTTCGTATTTTCAATTAGACGATGTTTTTTCACAATACAAACATTCTCTTTATCATAATATTCTTAAAAATAAAAGTAATTCAATAATATCGATACTATTAGTAGATTTAGTATTAGAATTAGAAGAATATTATTACGGAGACAACGACGATGATTCCGAAGACGAGGAAAATAATATGAATTTACAATATAAGGAAATTTTTGTACAAAAAACCTACGACAAAGACATTTATTTGTCTTCGGTAATAGTGGAAATTTTAAAAGCTAATCCAACCAATTCAATGTGTCAATTAGTTCCGTATCTACAACCGATCGTCGATAACAATTCGGGTTTTTTTTATATGAATTATAGAGGAACGTGGACGAATTTGGACGATAGAAGAGTCAAAAACCATTTATACGAAGGTAAATTACGTTTATTCGATCTAGCGTTAGATGTTTTTCAAATTAACAACGACGACGACGAAGCCTCTGACAATAACGACGAGTCCGACGGTTCTAGTAAAAAACGAAAGAAAAAAACACAAAACGGTCGAAAAACAAAAGGGAAAAAGAAAAAGAAACCAAGTTCGACGATTCAATCTTTTATCACTTACTCTAAACTGTTTTGGAACGATTTTACGTACGTTAACTTGCCGAAACATATCGTTTGTTTTCAAGACGATTTAATTTGGGATAGTAAACTCAATTTCGTTTACAGACCTTTAATTATTTTCGATACTGTCGAAAAATACGGATTCGAATACAAAAGAGAAATCGAACCGCGCATTGGAAGTACGCCGCATTTTTTACTAGATCCGAGTCGAGTTCCCGACATCGACCAATTGAAACGATATATCGCCGGGAACGAGACAAATCGCGTCGATATCGTTCGTTTGTTGTGGCAAATTAGCGCTTTGGACATCGAACTGTTTCATTTTCTCATCAATACAGTTTGTTCGATTATTTTAAACACGATAACCAAAAAAGTTTACTTTCTACACGGCCCCTCCGCCAACAACGGCAAATCAACTTTCATTAAAATTCTACAAAGATTTTTTAAAGATAAAATGCAAATTATTCAAAGTAGTACGATATATACGGGTATGAAAACGACCAACGACGATTTGGTAAAATGTAAAACTATGAAAATTATATGCGTCGACGAAATCGATGGAAAAAAACTACTCAACGAAACAGTTGTAAAATTGCTTTCCGGCGATTGTCTGTTAAATGTTAGAGCGCTTTATAAATCGGGATCGACTAGTAACATCGATGCGCTCTTACTTCTCGCGAGTAACGATATTATTAATATTACTATGACTAACGCGATGCGTTCGAGATTGGTAGGTATACCTTTTAACGCTCAATTTAAAGAAATTAGTAACAACAATAATAATAATAATACCGAGAATAATAAATATAACAATAATATAATACAATTTACGAGTTGTAAATATCTCGATTCAGATTTTGACGAGTTAGCGATTCAATTAATGATTTTATGTTACGATAGAATTAATTATTTTTATAAAACGTTTGCTAATGATGACTGGAATAAAAAAAATCACTTTTATCCTCGATGCGTAGTGGAAACAACCACCTATTTATCCGAGACTCTAGATGATTTTCTTCCCAGTTTAGATATTTTGGGTTACGAATTATGTTGCGATAGTGACCCCGATGATTTAGAAGCTAACAAGGTATCTAAAGAGCGTTTACGATATGAGATTACTTATTATAATAAACACGGAAGAAAATCTTCGGAAATGCCTATTAATCAATTAGATTTATTTAATAATATTTATACTAAATTTGCGCAAGATATTAATCAAGATTACATACTCGGTATAAGAAAAAAAATAAACAAAAATAATAACAACATGTATAATATTTTTTTTTAAACCGATAACCGATTGTCAATAAATTCAAATAATGTATTATTAAGTAAATCTTTTTTTTTTTTTTTTTTTTTTTAATGTAGATTTTATTAATGTATTAATAAGTAAAACAAAAAAAAACACTTTCTTCAAATTTTTATAATTTTATTTGATAAAATATTACAAAATACAAATTTTAACGAAATTACAATTTAAAATTCACCTTCATTATCATTGTCGTTAATAACATTATGTTCAATTTTTAATTTTTTATTCTTGTTTTTTGTTTCTAAAAATTTTTTATGATCTTCGATACTATAAGTATTTTTTAATTCTTCGATCATTTCTTCGTCTTCTTTTTCTAAAGTACGTTCGTCGCAAACTTCGACCTTATTTAACGTAATACGTAATTTAATATCGAGTTTATTATCTTTGATCTGTACGGAAAACGTTTCGATACTACCGATGATAGAAAATACTCGTACTCGTTTATCTCTAAGATTCATATACCACGGATCTTGCAAACGATCGATCGATGTAGAATCTTTTTTCTGAATTGTATGACAACACGGAATATTGTCAAAATTGTAATTATTATTCGAATTTGAACTTTCATTCGACTTGGTTCTTTCTATTACTATGTTTTTAGCATCGATTAGTTCCTGTTTAAAATTACTCCAACTATTCGTACAATAATCGACGCAGTCAAACAAATGATCTCTCTGCGTATTATTAGTTATGATTATTTTTGTACCGTTAAAAAAATTAGTTTTTTGTTCTAAAGTTATATTGTATTTTTTTTCAATTAATTTTATAATTTGTTCGTAAATAATTCTCATCGATTTATCTACTTTGGAATCGGGTATTATAAAACCCTGGTGCAATTTATAACGTCTTCGATCTTTTTTATTAGGATTATATTCGCAACCGAAAGGTTTAAAAGATCCCGTTAATTGAAAACCTTGACGTTTCACTTCAATCGGTGGTACAATTTTAAAGAAATTTGCAAAAGTCGTTTCTCTTACGTTAAAATTAGAAAGTTCATAGTCAAATTCATCGTTATTATTTTTGAATAATGAAATTTCTTTCGTCGTTGTTGTCATATCCAAATGTAAATCAACGTCATTATTTAAATCTTCATCGTTACTAAATATAAAGTGAGGAGTATTCGCCATTCTATTATTTAATTTCTTTGTTTTGGTTTTTTGTTTTTTTTTTTTTCGCCTTTTTTTTTTAATTGGTATTTAAAAAAAGAATATTAAAAAAATTAAATAATAAAAGGCTATTTATACGTTAATTTCTATCGGTTATGTAATTATAAATGATATTATCGACGATAATGTCCGTAGCGAAAATAGAATCGTTTATAGATTTAATATTCAAAACGAACGAACTATTATTTTTAATATTTGTAAAAAATTTTATTCTTGAATGATTGAAAATATATCCCGTATAAACAATTTCGGTATCGTATTTTATTTTAAATAAACAAATCGTCGATTGAATTTTATTGAATAATAATAAATTAAAATTAACTAGCGCAATACCCGTAACATTATCAGTTTTGGTTAATGTGATATTATATTCTTTTTCGTTAAACAATTTTTCAGCAATTTTATTGATTTTGATACTATAAGAGCGATTTTTAATGGGAATAAGACTATTATTTTTTTGAAAAGTATATAGTATTCCATTATTTCTATAAGGAGATGACGAAATAATCCACGGTGGTATCGGATCACCGAGAGGTACAAAATCTCGATGAGGATTAATTATATTTCTAGAATGATAAAATAAAAAATTATCGCAATAAATCGCATTGATATTATTCAAATTAAACGATATACTTTGAGCTGTTGTAGTCCAATGATTATTATTATTATTTCTTAACCATTGCGACGTGAATGTTTTTTTTTCGATATACGGAATTTCGGTTAATAGATTCATCGATAAATTATCGATAGAGACCGTATTAATCCATTCGGACGAAGAAGATAAAGATATCGTATGATTCAATTTATTATAAGTAAAATAATAATACGATTCTATCGTATTGGTTGGTTGTTGTAAATCTAGGGACAAATCATTGTCCAAATAAAGATGTTGTTTAGCGTCGACGGAATAAAATAACATTTGAGACAGACCACCGCCGATATTTTTATTTTTTTTATCGGCAAAACAAGTACATTGAAAATTGAAAAATCCATTTAAAAACGAAATTCTCTGTCGAGTGTCTCGAAACGGTTGTTTTAAAGATGCATCTAAAATTACGTCGTTATTCGGATTAGTATCGTCTTGCGGTAATTGAACTATAGAATTAGGAAAAATTATCGAATTGTTGCGTTTTTTCAAAATTGTCATTGGAATTTTTTTCCATTCCACGTTGTTAAAGTTAATTTTTAGAAAATAATTATTATACGCATTATTAATTTTTTTATTATTTTGAAATAAAAGAAAAAAATTAACAATATTATAACGATTTCTATTAAATCCGACGAAAGAATAAAAGCTGTTATTATTATTATTATTATTATTATTATTTAGCATCAATAATATGATATTATAATTTTGAATAATGTATTGTCGAATCTTATCAAAATCTAATGTTCGGTCCTGGATTTCTTTGAAATAAATAAACGCGTCCAGAATAGGATTATCGATTTGAATAAGTTTTTCGGTTAAATTTTTATTCCAAAATAAATATCGATTCGACGATGTTGGTATAATAATTTTTTCTGTTTCTAACGATAATAGACTTTGTACAAACGTATCGTATCGTAATACGCATTCGATCGTTTTGTTTCCGTAATGATCGAAAGCTCCCAGATAGTTATCGTTAATAGAGTTTTTTCCGTTTAATAGATAATGATTATTACTTTTATTTTTTAACAGAGAAGAAGTATCTAAAATAGATATTTCTATCGAGCGAGATTTTTCTTTTAACGATAAAAAACTATATCGGATATTTGGTAGGCTAGATTTTAAATTTAAAAAATAATTATTTATATAAAAATAACGTATTAGACTGTTATAATTCGTTACGTAATTATTAGAATCTAAATATACGAAAGGAAAAGGAATATTATCGTTCGTATATTTTAAAGACCATTTTTTATTACCGCAAATCAATGTTTGACAAACAATCGTATTACTAGTATTTTTTACACGAACGTTTTGACAAGGTATAATATATTTTTGACGATAGGATTTTCCAATATTATTATTATTATTATTATTATTATTTTTAGTGATAGTAGCGACATTAGTAAAATTAAATAAAGATAAATAATAAAAATTTATAAAATTATAAATATTAAATAAAAAAATTATAACTTGAATAAAAAAAACTAAATACCACATTTGACTATTTTAAACTTTTTATAACTTTTTTTAAAAAAAAAAAAAAAAAAATTTTAAATAATTTACTAAATAATTTACGAGTTAAAAAAAAATTTTTAATCCGTAATAATCTTGTTACGAGTTAAAAATAATTAAATTACATAATTTATTAATTCTGTCGATAAATTTTATAAATTTCTTTAAAAATTTACGATATCTTTCGATATAAGTTTCCCATAATAAAATGTAGTAAAAAATACATTTACCGTAGTTTACGATATAGGAAATAATATCGGTATTATACGTAAATAAATTTGTATCTCTTATTTTTATATAAAAGCTTCTTAATTGATATATATATTCTTTTTCTATTTCGTTATAATAAAAAATATAAAGTTTTTGATAACGTAATAATCTTAATTGAAAAGCTTTAATAATATTTAAATAAATATCAATACTAATATTACTATTATTCATTTTTTTTTTCTTTTTTTAAACAAAACTTAACATGTTTTACGAATAGAAGGACTACGACTACGGTTACTTCTTTTATTTCTCGTTTTACTCGTACTTCTACTCCTACTTCTATTTTTATTTCGGTTTCTACTTTTACTTCTACTTCTACTTCTATTTCTATTCCGACTTTGGCTTCTATTTCTACTTCTACCTAGTCTTCTTCGGCTTCTTTTTTTTACGCATTTTTTAATCGGTTTTCTTTTTCGAATTGGACTTTTACTTCGACTTCGACTTCGACTTCGATTTCGACTTCGACTTCGACAGTTTTTCTTTACAATTTTTCTTTTCCGCTTCGGTATTAATAAATTACTACACTTAATTTCTAAAGGTTTACATGTACAAGGTCCTACACATTTCGAACATTCACTTTTCATTTTTTTTTTTTTTTTTTTTTATTATTTTAATTTAATTAAAAAAAAAATAAGTAATAGTAGTATAAACAAATTATATTTGTTTTTGTTTTTGTTTTTGTTTTTGTTTTAATTAATTAATTTTTTATTTTTTTTTAATTAATTTTTTTGTTTTTTAAATAAATTTTTTTTTTTTTTTTTTTTTACAAAGTTGATGATTATATACAATTGGAACAAAAATAATTTAAATGTACAGATTCATCCGATATTCTAGTACGTTGAATAGATGAATTTTCAGGCAGTAAACTATTACTTTCGTGGCCGCATTTTCCACATTTCCTTATTATATTATTACCGTTATTACAACTGTTTTTTCTTTTAATATTACGTCGTTTCATACCTTCTTGTATAATATTTTCTAGATGATTGATATCGTCATCATTACGAGCATCTGTCTTCCAGTTTCGTCGATAATATTTATTTTTCAAACGAGATAAAGTCTTCGGTATAAAACTCGGAGGTAGTTCGTCGTAGTAGAGTAACGAATCTTTGGTCACGCGACTGGTTGCCGTATAAGCTAAATTTTCATTACCTTTGGGAAATTTAGAATAAGCTATAAAACACGGATAATTAATAGTTGATCCTTGAATACTATGAACGGTACAAGAAAATGCCAAATCGAACGGTAATTGTTCGATATCGAAATTTTCGTCTTTATATGAAAACATGTGTCGTTCAATACTACGTAATTCTCCCGTGGTATTTAATTTGATAATAGCTTCCGTATTATCTTTATTCATTTTGATAAACTGATGAATGCTTCGATTGTAACAGTGGACGAGATCTATCGTCGCGGTAAAAATAATCGGAGCGTTTTCTTTCAGTTTTAATCGTTTCGGTACATTATTGAATTTCCAATTGGGTTCGTCTCGAAATACTTCGGTGTGTTTTTTATACCATTTTGCTTCGATACAATATTCCGAATGCGATTGTTTTTGTTCGAAAGCGGCGAGGGCTTCCGCGTTATATTGTTTTCTTTCTTCGTTCGTATAAACGATAATTAATTTTGGATAATCTAATAGATCAAAATCTTTTTTCGTACCTCCAAATTGTAAATGTTCGATTTCGGTTTCGCTTCTGTTCTCATCGAACCAATCGCATATGAATTTCAAAAAATACGGTTTTTCTCGTTGACGCATATTACAATTGAAACGAACCAATTGTACGTCGATTTCTTCTTCGTGCGGAGGATGGGAATTCCCATCGAAAGAATTCTTTACATCTGGAGAATTCCTCTCGTCGGGAGAATTTCTCACGTCGGAAGAGTTGTTCACGTCGGGAGAAGAATGTAACGTTTTTAAATCGTCGATTACGTTGAATACCGTTTTAGCGATATAGCTGATGGGTTGCAATTGATTTCGATCACCAACCATTAAAAAGATATAAGGTGTGAGAACGGAAGGAAAAGGTATTAAACTAGCTATCATCGTATAGAAAAGAGGAAGCGCTACCATACTAAGTTCGTCGATAACGATGACTCTAATTATTTTTTGTTTCATCAAGCGCAATTCTATATTGTTCCGTTTGACGGGATCGATCTGGTAAAAAGTTTGTACGATGGGAAATATATTTTTTCTAACGGTATTCAACACGTCTTCGCGAGCGTCCCAACACGGTTGTAAATCCATACGGGCTTCTATTCCTCTCACGAGTTCCACGCTTTGGGTGCCGATTAACTTGTTAATGGTTATCCCTTCGACGTTAACGGCAGCTTGATTGGTAAATGCTACAACTTTGAAACAGAAACGATCTTTATTGTTTTTAAAATAATTGATTATGTGTCGTATTAAAAAGGATTTTCCGGTGCCCGGGGAACCTTCTAAAACGTACCATAATAATGGCTTTTCGATATTTTCCAATTGAATAGAAGTAAAAAAATTATATACTCGTTGTTGTTCGTCGGTAAACATTTCTTCTTTTTTCTCTTTATATTCTCTCTTTTTTTGTTTAATTAACAATATATATATTATGAAAATAAAAAAAAATTAAAGCAGCTTTATATAGTATTTTGATTTGGGTGTTTGTTTGTTTTTTTTTTTTTAAGTTAATTATTTCGAATGGAACGAAAAGTAATGTTAATACGAACGGAATGAATCGATTTATCTCTGTCGATAGAATGAAACCAATATTTATTCGTAGGATCTAGCATTAATAAAAGAGAACCGTGTAATAAATCGATGGTAAAATATCTGATACGACCATCGTTGCCGTCGTCGCGATTATTATTTTTATGTCTCATAGTAAATGTACGCGTAGCGCCGAAAGACAGAGAAGCGATACAACTACCCGCAACTATATCTTTTTCATCGTCTCGATGTTCGCAAATACGATCGTATCCATTTCGATAGCGATTAATCATGGCGAAATTAAAACGACAATTTGTAATATCTTCAACTTTTTTTCGTAATTCGATTAAAATTGGAGTCCAAGGTTTCGCGGGAAATTTATTATTCGAAAATTTATAATAAAGTCCATCGTCGCCGTAAGCCGAATGTTGACGAGGGATTTTTATTCGTCTGTCGTCTATGATAATTTCCGATAAACGACCTTTAAAATATTCTATTTCTCTTTCTAACGACTCGAAAATATCATCCGCTTCTCGTTGATGAAAAAGATTCATATATTTTAAATGTAAATTTAAACCTTTCAACGTTCTCCAGTATTTTTTGTCTTGCATTTTAATTTTTATTTTTTTTTTAATATTCTAATTTTGTAATTTATTTAGGATTTTTTTTTCCGGATTTTTTTTTTCTATTTCATTTTACTTTTTTTTTTTATACTCGTTGTTTTAAAAATTCTGCGTAAATTCCCAAATCTTCTTCATCTTCTTCATCTTCGATCTCCTCTACCTCATCCTCTTCTTTTTCTTTTTCCACTTTCTCTATTTCTGTTTGTAGTTTTTCATTTTCTTCGAGTTTTTCTTCATCGTTGATGAATAAAGGTTTGTGTTTTTCGGTTGGTAAATATAATTTATTGTAATTCTGAAATAAAATATAGCAATCTAAATAATCTTGTAATTTCGAAGACATTTTTATATTAAATTTTAAATAATTAATTTCGTTGGACCAAAATACGCGAGGGATATCGGTATCGTCTCCGTGAAGCGTTTTTAATAGTTCAATTTTTTTTAACGTTTTGTTTATTTCTTTATGGTTAAATGCTTCGGAAATTTCGATTTGTAAATCGTTATAACAATAATCGAAAATTTCTTTTAGCATATTTTCGCGACCGTTTTCGATACATTGTATAATAATAGATTGTAGAAATTCCACCGTGATCGCATCGACGCGTAACTGTGTATGTAATAAATGGCAAAAAATATCGAGAGAATTATGTAATATCGATTCTTTTAATAGGTTTTCCAACGTGATTATATCGTTCGTAGCGATCATTGCGTTTATCGATTTTTCTTCGGCTAAAATATCGCCGATATTTTCGAAAAGAATTTTAAAACAGGAAAGATTGTTAATTTGAACGGTTTCTAATATTTTTTCTTTTAAAAATTGTTTCGTTCGTGTCAGATTTACTAAATTCCAATCGTCGTCGATGCCAATTAATTTTCGAAATTTTTCTCGATCGTTATTTTCGTCGATAAAATCGTTATATTCGCTTAAATCGATTCGATTCGAAAAATGATTTCTTACAAAAATTACACCTTTCCAAAAATTTTCGACATAATCAAAATTTAAAGTTTTCGCGTCGCAAATATAACGAGTAAAATATTTTTCTTTAAGAACGTTTAAATTATGCGCGAAATACGTTTGAATTTTTTCGATTTGTTTCTCGTCGAAACTAACGTTCTCTATATCGTTAGAAAAATATTTTTTCAAAATATTCGTTTTATTTCCAACGATACAATAATAAAATAACAGGGTGGTTATTTCAAGTTTAAAATTAATAATTTCCTTTTCGTTACTATCTACGTTAAGCACGTCGAATATAACGCGATAAATTTCGTCGTAATATCTATCTTTCGAGCAAACTTTTATTATTTCAATAAAAAGTTCTTTTATTTCATTTTCTTTTTCAAAAATGAGACATTTCATAATGGAAGCTGATGATAAATTTGTTTCGATAAAATTTATCAATACCTTTTCTTCGCATTTTCTAATACATTCTAAATTGATATGTTTTAATAAACTAATATATTTATCGTTGTTATATTCTTCTTTATACCTTTCTAAATTTATGATTGTTTTCATGTTTTTTTTTTATTAATTGATTTTTTTATTTGGTTTTTTTTTTAATTCAATTAATTTGATTAATTATTTTTTTTTTAAACTTTTTTTTAAAATAAAAAAAAATAACCAAAAAAAAAAACCAATTAAAAGTATTCGTGCCTGTGATTTGAACGAATTCGACATCGGGTATAAATATAAAGAGAGACGTAGTTAAGAAAACTTAATCACAATTATTTCTGCATACATCGTATAAACGTAAGACTACTCTCATAGATTATCTCAGGTTATTTTGTTTTTAATATTCTCTAATATTTATTTATTATATAATATTTTTTTTTTTTTTAAAGCAGAAATTAAAAGCCTTCTTTGGGGGTAAGTAATTGATTAAGTTAAAAAAAAAAAAAAGTTTCTTTCTATTAATTAATTTCTTTCTAGATTTTAAAGTAAAAGTATTTATATTTTTTTTTTTTTTTATTTTCTCAGACAAACGGTGCTTTTTTTTATTATAATATAATAAGATATTCTAATTAAAAAAAAAATGAGGACGAATGAAAAGAAACAACGTGAACTAAGCGCCTCTAAAAAACAGAAAGAACACGAAAGAAGAATGTATAAAAAACAAAAAGATATTTTTGACTCTTTTGAAAAAAACTATCTCAAATGTTTAAGTCTGAAAGGATTTTTTCACGAAGATAGTCAAAGAATTTTGGCCCAATTAGCGCTACATTTGAATGTTCAAATAGCGAAGTTAAAGAGAAGTGGAAGTAGTTATAGAGATATAATAACGTTGAAAGCGATGATAAATGAATTTGTATTAAAATTTTTAAAACTAATGTATTACGGTTTCGAACAAAATGAATATAAATTTCAAAAAAGACACGTTCAACAAAATATAAGAAGATCTAAAGATAAAAAAATTCACAGTTGGAATTTTCTATTAGAAATGGTTTATCTTTTCATTTATTTTCTGTATCAAGTTAATTATAATATAGAAAATGAAATTGTAAAGAAAATATTAAAATTAAAATTGATTACGCTTCACGATAAAAATAACCGTTCGTTATTAGATATGGCTAAATATTATTTTTATTTTAGATTAACGGATTTTACTAATAACGAAAGGAACGTAATTAGAAAATATAGAAGAAGAGGTATATACGAAACATTCAAGAAATATTTAAAAGAAGAAGATTAAAACTTCTTTTTATTTATTTATTTATTTATTTTTTTTTTTGGAAAAAGAAGAAGATTAAGAGAAGTAGATAAAGACTTCTTTCTAAGTCTTTATCAAGAGAAAAAGATTGAGAGAAGTAGATTGAGACCTACCCATGGCGGCCAACGTTTTTAAAGATGTAACCACCTATATTTTTAATAATTATTATCCTTTATATAATAGTCCGTTAGAAAAAAGAATAGAAGATACTAGAAATGTTATTTTTAGTAATTGTTATCAATTTAAAAGAAAACTAAATAATAACGAAATAATATTGATCGATAAAATATACGAAATAAAAAAGATATGTTCCTTCGGCGATCTAGAATTGTTCGAAAACAAATTAGACATAAAGACTCGAGAAAAATATCTAAATTTATTCGAAGCCAGTCGCGTCATTAAATACTTTGATTTTGATTTTGATTATTTTATCGATGAAGAAGAACTGTTTGAAAAAAGTTTGAACGTTTATCGACAGTATTTTGTCGACGACGACGAACATTACGAAGAAATAGCCGTGTGTTTATTTTGTTGCGGATATTATTATTGGACTAAAAAAGATTATAAAAAATGTGTAAACTATTGGTGGAGAGAAACTGAATTAAGATTACAAAAGAGTAACATAATGAATATATATTTATATTACAATTTGAAAATATTATTTCGAGTTAATTGTAACTATTTAAGAGATAACGACGTAGCGCTAGCACTTTTAGCATCGTTAATGAATCATTTGGAAAAGAATCGGCGTTTATTTGTGGACGATCTACAAATTTTGGAAAGTATGGAATCCGTTAGTTTTCAAAGACGTTTGGAAATGTTGATCCAAGAGAAAAATCGCTTATACGATCTTTTCAAAATTAAAAGTATCGAAAATTATAGTTTTAACGGTTGTATACTAATAATGATCGATTCTATTTATTTTCTGTACAAGAGAATCGATATAACGAAACATTTGAAACGTTGTATACGATTATTAGAAACAAACGCGTATTTATTTCATGGAAATTCAATTCTTCATATCGTTATATTGGATTTGTTTTATAAAAGACAAGATTTAGATTCGAATTTAATTCAGTTAGTAATTAATTGCGGCGCCGATATTAATCATCGAAATGTATTTTTTCAAACACCGTTGCATTACGCTATCTATTTGATGTTTTACGATCGTCATCAAAACGGTTTCGAAATGACGAAGTCATCGCTCGATATTATTTTATTATTAGTTCAAAATAACGCTCATTCTGATTTAAGCGATATACATTCAACGATACCTTACGATACGTTAAATACGTTAAAAGAAGTTAAAACGCAAACGTTATCTTTACAATGTTTAGCTACTAATATTGTTGTAAAAAATTATATATATTGTAGTAATAAAGAAAAGAAATTGATTCCAAATATATTGAAAAACTTTATTAAATTGCATAATCCTTCTTATTTCGTTTAGATTTCTCTCGAAAGAGCTGATAAAAATATTACGATGATGATGCTTGATAATGTAATAATTATTATATCTGGAATGATTTTTGGATGTTTTGTATTTTATGTATCGTTAAAATTATCGCATAATATGTATATTAGTTTTTTAGTGACATCGATATTTAATCTTTGTTATTTTATATTTTTATATGAAATAATAACCTTTGTTAAATTATCATTAGAAATAAAATTGTTAATACAACAAATAAAAAATATTAATATTACAAATTGTAAGTGAATAATTAAAGAAACAGAAAAAAAAAAATTACGATTGTTGTTTGTTTGTTTGTTTGTTTGGATGTTTTGTTTATTTGTGTGTTTTGTGATTTTTTTTTTTTTTTTTTTTTTTAAAATTTTTTTGAAAATTTATATTTTTAATTTTTTGTAAATTTTTAATTAATTTTTTTCTTTTTTTTTA
>JAFIDM010088292.1:731088-749448 GCA_023159025.1 Thereuonema tuberculata
TTTTTTTTTTTTTTTGTTTTGTTTTTTTTTTTTTTTTTTTTTTTTTAAAAACTTACTTGGAATATTAATATTATGAATTTTGCGTAAATTTATAATTAATTTTTTCGTTCATTTTATCGAATGAAACGGAAGAATTATCGACGAATAATTCATCATTTTCATCTAATAAAAGACATTGAATCGTTACTAATGATATTCTTAAAATTAAAGCGAACGAACAATCATTTAAGAAATCTAAAACGTAAGTGAATTGATTGATCTCTTTAGGTTGAAAATTTTTTGCGGTTGCTAAACAATCGCTTCCACTTTTTTCGGCGTTAATCATCGCTTTCAGTCGATTCAGTCGATTATTATCGCGTTTAACATTTTGTAGTCGCGTATGAAGAACGTTCATAATTTCTTGAAAAACTTTTTGATAATCTTTTTGTTGAATTTTTTTCTTTAAAATGGCGAAAAAAGTAATAATCATTTGAACGAAAGTTAACAAGTTATGATAAGATCTTTCTTCTATAGTAAGGTCGTCGTTGATTTTTGTGATAATATGTAATATTTTTTCTAGACCTTCTATATCTAAAGAATCGATATCGATACAACCAAAATCGTCTTGCATAATTTGTTTAATAGTATCGGAATTTTTCAAATTGTAACAAATAATTCGATGTAAACTCGATTTAGATAATTTAAAATCTGGTATGTGACTATTTTGAAATTTTTGACAATTATTTAATCGAATATTATTATTATTATTATTATTATTATAGTCGTCATCGATGTTAAAACATTTATTTTGATGATGTCTTTTCTTACGTTTTCGATTTTTTTTATCTAGTAACTGTTGAGATTTCTTCTCTTTTTCTTCTTCTTCTTCTTCTTCTTCTTCTTCTCGTAAATTAAGAAAATCGACTTCTTCCTCCTCCTCTATTTCTAATTGTTGATTTTTAAAATTTTGCAATGTTTCGTGAATTTTTTCCGAATGATTTTTGACTTTTTCTAAAAAGTTTTGATAATTAAAATCTTGCGAATTATCTTGTATCGGATTTATTGGTTTTGTTGACGGCTCATCCTCATTTATAATATCTCGTTGGTAATAAGGTACGTTTAATGACGTTTCATTATTGGAAAACAAATTTAATTCTTGAGAATCATTAATTTCATCGATAATATTTTCATCGAGAATATCTTCGTTATTATCTTTTTCATCGAGAAAAATATAAGAAGGATTTTCTTTATTAAAGTTATTATTATCGAAAGAAAAAGAAAGAGATTCGATATTATCCTCGATTCCTCTTATTCTAAGATTCTCTTTTCGATTAAGAGGAGATTCCTCACTTTGATTAAGAGGAGTTTCTTCTCTTATTCCTCGTATTGTAAGAAGAGGAGATAACTCCTCTCTTAAATGTAAAGAAGATACATCCTCTCTTTGATTAAGGGGAGGAGGAGGAAGAGGATGAGGATGAGGATGAGGTTCATTACTTTGGTTTATATTAGTATGAATTAAAAAATTATTTTTTAACATCGTTTGTACTGAATAATCATCATTTTGAGATAATGACGGAGATAATAAATTATTATCGATTATATTCATAATTTCTTAATGCTTTTTTTTTTAATTATAAAAAAAATACAAAAAAAACTACTCTTTTTTTTTTATTTAGTTTTTTATTTAATATTTTTTTTTATATACTAATAGTTTTAAATAGTTAATATTTACGATGAAATTACAAAATGTTTTTGAGAAGAATCGAAACGAATAATACGATGAAATGTTTCTGGAAATAATCGAAGAGAACAATATTGCATTAATTTTACTAAAGTCGTATCGGTTTCGATGCTCGGATGTAATATTTGATCGAGAGTATTTTGAACTAAATTATAGGTTAATATAGAAGGAGTATACGGAAGAACGGTAATACATTCTTTATAATCATTAGCATTTAGATAAGCTAAATCGTCGATAAGTGTTTTTGGCAACCGAGTCAATACGCTGTAATTATGTCGAATCAAATAATCGTTTAAATATCTCGCGCTTTTGTCGAATTTGTATTGATATTTAGAATGTTTGCAATGCGATCGATCCAAAATAAAATAAAAATATTTCCCTAATCCTGTTTTAAATAAACAATCGCTAACGTAGGGATCTTTCGCAGCCGTCCATAAAATTACTTTATTATCTTTATGAATAGTAGTTAATAAATGTAGAAATTTATAAGCATAAGGACGTACGTAATAAGACGGTGTTAATGATTTTTCGCAATTTTCATCAAAAAATACTAGGGTATTATCTAAATCAATAACAAAAAGACGAGGATAATAATCATTTAAAAAAGTCATTAAATCATTATTTTACTTAAATGGTTTTTTTTTTTTTTTTTTTAATTTTTTTTTTTTTTTAAATTTTATTTTTTTTTTTTAATCTTTTTAATTATCATTATAAAAATATGTTAATAATGGATGATTGATTCGTTTCAAATCTGTTAATAAATTTTTAGTTTCGAAATGACAACCGTAACATTTATAAAAACCGGATTGCCAATAAAAATAAGCCGACGGAGTATTTTCCATATGAAATAAACAAGATATATTTATTTTATCCGTTTGAAAAATTTGTCCAAAGGAAGAATCATTATCGTCGTCAAAATCATCATGGAGGTCTTCTTTTTGTCGAAAAGAATAATCATCATCCTCTTTTCGTCGAGACGAGAATTTATTTTGATGTTGTAAAACAAAAATTATAAAATTATTCGCTTCTTGTATTTCGATACTTTTCTTCTGTTTTGTACGTTTAAATAAAAAAAAATCTCGTCTTTCTCGTTCTCGTTGATTGTTTATAAATTGATTGATTTTTTGTTTTATTTCGATAGGATAAGCGATATAAGGTGATAATAAAGGTAAAATTTTTTTTTGATTAATTAACTCATTAATTTTAGATATAATATTTTGATTCTTATTTAATATTTTTGGTATCATTAAATAATTATCAAAAATAATTATATCATCGTGAAGTAATACATCGTTATTAATATTAAAAAAAAAATAATAATAGTTTTTTATGCGACTATCGTCGATATATAAATTATTATTTCGTTCGTTATTAACGTCGTCATCTTTCCAAAACATAGGTGTAGATACGTATTTACGAAGCATTATTTTTTAATTAAAAAAATAATATTTTTTTTTTCCTAATAAATATAATATAATTGTCATTAAAAAAAACGTTAATCGTATTTTAAAATACCGTAACTTTCTTTTTTCTTATTGACTATCGTAATTATTTTATAAATTTTTTTTAAGTCACTATCTATAGTTTCTTTTTTCTTATCTGTATTATTATTATTCAATGGATTATGTTGAAATAAATGTAAGGAGGAAGAAGATAATTCTGATTCGGAAGTGGTAGTAGTGGTAGTAGTAGTAGTAGTAGTATCTTTTGGACGACGATTATTGTTTTTTGAAAGAAAAAATATTAATGCACCATTAGTTTTGTCTTTTGTAATTTTGTATCGATATTGTATATATTCTATCCATTCGTTTTCGTTCAAATCAAAATATAAAATTGAATATAGAATCATAAAAATATAATCGATACTTATTTGAAGATTTTTATTATTATTAGGAAGTTTTATCAAATTTGAATTTAAAACGATCGTCGTCTCTTCTTGAAAAAAGCTATCTCTAGTTTGTTTCGTTAGAAAACTATATAATTTTAAAAATTCAGTTTGTAAAGCAATTTCGAATAGTTTTTCAAAATTCCGAATTAATTTTTCGCGTAATTCCCTATCGAAATCTTGAAAAAGTAAACAAAAAAATTCCTTTCGCTTCGAAAGTTCATTATCTAAATCGAATTTCGAATACTTATAAAGATTTGAATTATCGATTTCGTCTACGATAAATTCTTCGAAAGATTTGATAGCCTCGTCTTTATCGTTATCGTTTTCTTTGATTAATTGATAATTATAATTAGCGTATAATTTTAAAATTGATAGGTAATTAGTATAAGTTAAAAACTTATTTATATTTTCTCCGTATTTCAGAAATTCTTTCGATACGTGCTGATATCGTTCTCCGCCGAATTTTTCGTATAAATCTTTCGATACTCGTTGTATTTCGTCTTTAACAAATAGAAAAGGTTCTAAAAGAGAATTTAACATATTGTCTCGTCGTTGACAAGAAGACATATTCTCTCGTCGTTGACAAGAAGACACTATATATTAATAATTAAACTAAATTATTTAATTTAATTTTTATTTTTTTTTTATAATAGTTAAAAAAAAAAAAGAGAGAGAGAAGATGGGTGTAGTTTCTACTTCTCAATGTGGAATCGTTCTATATAAAAAAGATTTAGAATATCAAGTATTAATATATCGTCGTCATCAAACGTACTATCTAAGTGATAATACGAGAATTATTATTCTTAGAGATCCAACTACGCGAGAACAATACGATACTTGGAATTATTTAACGTCCAATACTCAAAAATCTCGATATTTCGAAGATTATATCGGTTTCCCCAAAGGTAAAGGAAAAGGAATAAATCAAGTATTAGTCGAAATTAAAGAAGAAACTGGTTATATTATTTCGAAAGAATCTTGCGATACGATTATTGAAAATTTACATAGTTTCGATTATAAAGCCTTAGATGAAAAAATGTACAGAATCGAAATGCATTTATTTATTTTAAAAGAGAAACCACCTCGAGTAAGTAATGGCGAATCTTTTTTATTTTTTGCGAAATGGAGAAATTTATGCGAAATTGAAAATATTTTTCGAAATAAACAAGATCGAGATCCGAAATTACGTGATTATTTAATTGCTATTGATAAAATTAAAAATCGTTTCATTTTTTAGCGAGTAAAAATTTCGAGAGGTAAACATTTTTTAATATTTTCTAAAGTAATTTTATTAGTTTCTTTTTCGTTCACATCTCGATAATAATGAACGTAAGCTTTAAATTGAATGGGATAATAAAATCTTCGTTCGTATATTTGTAAGTAAGGATATAAAAAAGACAACCAAGGTTCTTGAAAATCCCAATTACATAAAAATTTATATCGTAATAAATATAAAAAAGTATAAATTAAAAGACAAACGTTTTTTCCGTCTCCGTCGAGACAATTTTCGTCTCCGTCGAGACAAATGTTATTATCGGTAACAGTTTTATTAGCCATTTGTATACACTTTTGATAGGGTATTTGTATAATAGCGTACCATTTGGTTTGATAGCCGGTTTCATCGTTTTTCCTATATATTTTAATACTGTCATCATTTACTTTACGAATTAAATCGTAGTAACACGATAATATTTTGTTATAATCATCATTTTTTTTAAAATAATTATCGTCTATCGTAAATGTATTTATATTATCGATATAAAATAAATAAGGATAAATAAAAGGATTCGTTGTATAGATTTTATTTCCTAATAAATAAACGAGTTGGTTAAAAATGTCATCGTTGTTGTTGTGTTCTTGTGTTTTTATTTTTGTTTTTAAAGAATCACGTAAAATTAATAAACATTCTTCTACATCAGCGGACGAATATTTCCCACTTAATAAATTGACTAAAATTTTACACGGAGTAATTTTTATATCGTTATTATAAATAAGTATTGAATCATTATCTTGTATTTCTTTCCATTCGATGTGAAATTCAATTTTTTGAAATGGTACAGGTAATGATATATTTCTTTTTAAATTTGTCGAATAAAATGGAATTTGAAATTTCATTAAATCGTTCTCTCCAATGTTTTAATTTTTTAATTTTTTTTTTTATTTTAACTTTTATTAAAAAAAAAAAAACAAAACAAAATTATTTTTTAAAACTTAAAACAAAAAGATTTAATTTCTCTTAATAATAAATATTAGAAAAAAAAAAACAATATGGCAGCAACGAACAGAGGTGATAATGAATTAGAACCGATGCATGTGGATGATGAGTTTCTTGAACCGGTCCTAGATCCTATTGCAGCACGGCTGGGAGTACTTTACGAATCTGTGAATGCTGAAAGAGAAACTCACAAAAATGCTTTAGCCGAAATAGATGCAGATAATGCAAAGTATCCAAACGTCACCGATAAAATACTTAAAAAAAGAGAAGAAATGGAAAGATATAAAGAGATTATTGGAAATATTAATAAGCAAATAAGAGATTATGCCGAAAAATCAATTAGCGATAGAATACATAACGAAAAAAAAAGAAGAAAAAAGCTTTCCGAATCGGACGATGATGATTACGATATATACGAATTCGGAGACGACTGTCATAAAATATCTCGGGAATTACATTTTAAATCGTTGCGTTATTCTAGAGATGACGCGAATTGGAAGTGCGTGCTTCCTCATATTATCACGGAATATATGCCCGAAACGAAAAAAGTTTTTGAAAAATTTGGAAAAACGAGATGTAAATCTTGGCCCAGCATTTGCGCGGCTTGTTTAATGATAAAATTTGGTATCAACGAAACTTCCGAAGAGCATTTTTTTCCGGATATGACTTGCTTTTCTCGACACGGTACCTTGACCGACTGTTATTATCGCGCCGTTAAAGTTTGCGACGCCAATAATAATAAGAAAGTGGTATTTAATAAAAACACGCTCATATTTCCGTGCGGACAAATTTTAGCCGATGTATTTCTATCGAATTCCTCTTTTTTATATTCGGATAGCTTCAGTCCGCCAGAGATTACGGTCTATTTCGACGGTAGTAGTAATAAGGACAATAAAGTGAAATATATAAATTTAACGATGAATCCGAATCTATACGCCTATTTTTATAATTTGTATCAGTTTTCAAAAAATAGTATCGATCCTCCCAGTGAATATATACAAAAAATGAACTATCATAACGTCAATTTAGAAGAAATATGCGAAAATTTATCCAATACCAATAATCATTGTCTCGATATAGTGAAAGAAATAGAAATATTTCTTATGGGACACATGATTCTACCTACGGTAACGGAAAGTAATTATATAAAAACTTCTACTTATTTACAACTCGACGGGAGCGGTGAAAAACGTTTTCATTTTAATCTTTGCAATAAACAGAAAGAGAGTCGGAAAGAACCTAACGAAATAATTACGACTACCGAACATCCTCGTTACAGATTATGTCTTTCGAAAAACCATCACGAACGCCATAAAAAACACTTGAACGATCCAACGTCCGATAAAATACTCGTCGGTAGTAAAAAGAATTATATCTTACAGTTGACTTTAAATTTTATGAAATCGATACGTAACAACATCATAGAAAAAGGACCGAATCTAAAATATTACCTTCGTTTAAACGAGGATAAATATAATAGTTATTCGTCGTATCATCTCGTATTTTATACTCTGCCTTATTTAATTTCAAATTATTCGTATAAAGATTGGACATATATTAGCAAATACAATAACATTTATACACTCGACAATAACACGGACGCTACCGACAAAAAGGACTCTGTCGAGGAAAAAGACGTTACGGAAAAGGATGCTAAGGAAAGGGAAGCTACGAAAAAAGACGAAGAACTAAAAACCTTTAAATATCCGGAACACGCAAAATCGGGAATATTAAAACCTAACGATAAAATGAAACCGGGTGAGGTGTGTCCTTGTCCTATCGATCAAGAAATCAAATCGATTTATTACGAGCCAAAGACGAGATACAATTTGTACGTTAATCTTATTACGAAATCAACGGTCATTTCTTGGGCTCCGAACGCCGAAATTTTAGAAGGAATAGGTTTAATTTCGACCGAAAATATTTGTCGTAACGATTTATTAATTGGAAACTACGAGGTATATTACAAAGATTTTCAAAATTATAAAATTGATTCCGTACCGATACAAATTAATTACAATACCGCGGTCAATCCTGCAATTTTAAATAGTAATAACGAATTAGATCATTATATGAAAAGAGCACCTGCGAGAGTTAAACGTTATTATTAAAAAAAAAAAAAAAAGAAATTTATTTTCCAGACGAACCAAAACCTTTATCACCACGATCGCTTTCGTTTAAATCATCTTTTAAAGTAAATTTAATTTTATATCTTTTATGAATTAGAATTTGAGCAATTCTATCACCGGCTTTTATTTCATAATCCGTTAATGCACGATTTTCGAGAACAACTTTAATACTACCTCTATAATCGGAATCGATTATACCTCTTCTTACAAAAATATTATTTTTCATCATACTACTTCTATTCTCAGTAGTAAAATAAAAATCTGGATCCAAAGATTCTAAACAAATTCCGGTATCGATCAAGCAACTATTATTCGATTTAAGTATTCTATTCTCTACAGCACAAATATCGTATCCAGCCGATTCCAAAGATCCTCGAAAAAAATTTTTATAATTATTCTTTCGAATAATTTCATTTTGATATTTAAAATTTACATTCATTATTAATTATAATACTTTTGTATTGACTAATTATTAATTTAATTTTTTTTTTCCTATTAAAATTTCTTATTTAAATACTTTTTTTTTTTATTATTCTCTCTTCAATTATAAATTTTACGATCGGTAAAAACTGCTCTTTTATTTTTTAAATGTTCTCCTTTCAATGGATTTAATAAATTCGAAGATAATAATAAATAAGTCGAAAAATATTTTTGTTTGTTTTTATGATCATTCTTATTATTATTTATATAAATACTAACGTCGGTACAACACGTACAATTAAAAGTATGACAAAAATCGGTTGTATTAACGAATAATTTACGACTGGGATAATTACATATTAAACAATTATGATTATACGTATTACAAAGATTATTATTAACGATAAATAAATGCGTTTCTACGGAATTAGTACATAAAAATATACTATTATTATTACTATTTTTATTATTTTCGAAAGAAGAAAAAACACTTTCGTAGTAAATTAAAACGGGATATGAATCTTTACGACAATGGGGGCAAATATTATTACATTTTACAGCACAATCTATACATACAACGTGAAAACAATGAGGAAAAAATACGAAAGAACGATTAAAAAAATCGCTCTGTTCGTCTAATAACATACAACCGTGAATCGGACATTGAAAATGAATGGCGTACGGATTTAACGTTTCGAAATAATTTTGTTTACTTTTCTTTTGACTATATCTTATAAATGCTTTAGGGCAACTAGTAAATAAGTTATCGTGTAATACAATATCTCTTTTTTTTTTAGTTCGTTATTACAACAAGAGATATGTTCCTTAAAAGAAGATTGAATAATCATTTTTTTTTTTTTTTTTTTAATTAAATGAATCAAATTTAAATATTATTTGTTTTTTTTTTTTTTTTAAAAAAAATTAAAAATTTAATAAAACCTACATGAAATTATGTCGTATCGAGAGTTTTTAAAAAATATTCAAAAAGATAATAAGAATAATTATACGTGGATATTTTCTAATCGTTACGATATTTTAATCGAAAATCGATTTTTTTTAATCGATTATAAATTAATCGTAGATATATTTGACGATGGTGCCGTTTTGTTATTTAGAAACGGTAGCAGTAAATCGGCACTAAATGATACCCATATATTTTTTGCTCTACTCAAATGTAAATATTTTTGGACAGATTTAACCAAATACGAAATGGCACTTTTCTTAAAAAATCAAATATTTCAATTTTACGATATAAAAAATTTATATTTTTATAATACGCTATTAGAAAAATTTGATTTATTAGATAGACATTTTCGAGATAATTTGAATTTAGACGTTAAAATAATCGACGAATCATTATCTTTTATAACTTTAGATACGTAATTTTACTCAAAGTTTTCGTTTGAGTAATATTATTAAAAAAGTTTTCTGACTCGATAATAAACAAAATAAAAATAAGTGGTAAACATGGTTTATTTTTTATAAAAAAAAAAAAAGTATAATAAGTTTGATTTTTTAAAAAAAAAAAATGAAATTTTTTTCGTCGATCGATAGTATATTTAAAAAAACCGACGATCTTTATAAAAAAATTATTAAAAACAAAACATTATCACTCGATCAACTAAAACATTACGATGATAATTTTGAAAAATTTTTTAAATACATGTCCGAAAATACAAAATTGAAATTTTCTAATAGATTTTTACAATTTGACGAATTTGAAAATTTTCGTACTCTTTTAAAAAGTGGTAAAGCGAAAGAAGCGTTCGAAGTTTTGTTCAAAGTAAAATTACGCGATTCTACAAATTTAAACAAATTACTCGAACCGATTAATGATTTTGCGCGTAAAAAATATCCTCACTATCAATTATCGACCGTGAAAAATCGCGTCGAAGATTTAGCTAAAAAATTCGACGTGAAGGCGATTGACGACGGTATCGTCGAACCGCAAAAAATTCGTCAGTTGGCCGATCAAAATGGTACTTTTAAAGGAAAACTAGAAATCGTCAGCGACTGGATATTAAAAAATAAAAAACGTATAAGTATAATAATGATAGGCAAATTAACGTTTCTCGGAGTCGCCGGATACACGATTTACGATTTACTTTACGAATACGCGTTGGAATATTCGGGTTGTTTTCGTGCTAAAGGCGGTGGTAAAAATTTAGAAATATGTAAAATATCTAATTTATCGTGTTGTAGTAAAAACAGCGATTATAAACATAAAAAAATCGACAAATTTTCCGAATGTTCCAACATACCGCTAACGTTGTTTCGAGATAATTGTTTGAATTGGAAAAAAAATGAAAAAAAGCTAGATTGTTGTAATAATAAGTGCGAAATACAATATATCAACGAAAAATTATTAAAAGATTCCTCCGAGGATGAATATCATTACTATTGCGAAAAGATGTCCTTAAAAAATGCTCTCTATCATTTGACTCGAGATATTACGAAATTAGGATGGAACGGTGCGGGTGTTCTTACCGGATACTTTTCTAAAATGTTCTTTAATATATTTTCAATTTTAGTGACGATAGGTTTAACCATTTTAAGTTTTATAACGACCAGATATTTCGTTTCTTACAATTACGACGATAACGTCGAATTAAAACGAGATAATCTTTCCTTATTGTGGACATTAGGCATTCCTATATTAGTAGCTTTAGTCGTTTTTGTTTTATTTATTTATTTATTTTTTTATATATTTTAATCAAATGTTAGCTAATCTATTAAAAAAAAAAAGAAACATAATATACGATTCGAATAGAGATAGTTTTTTTTGCATACGATTCAGTGACATACTTAGAATATAAAAAAAACCACCCGAGCAATTAATAAAAATATCGACGATCTTGGGCAGATTTCCTTCTAATTGAAATTCCTTTTAATTGGACCATGAGCAATTAATAAAAATATCGACGATCTTGGGCAGATTTCCTTCTAATTGAAATTCCTTTTAATTGGACCACGAGCAATTAATAAGAATGGCAAAAAAATACTAAATTTAATATCGGAATCAGTATATTGTTATACTTTGATTTTTGGTTATGTTTGGAAAAAAAGATCGTCAAATCGAAATTTTGAGGAAAGAAAGTATATCTCTTAATCTACAATTAGCAATTACTAATCAACAATTAATATTATTGTGGAGCAAGATAACTGAATTGAACGAATCGGTCGGAAGAATTTTTGTGGTTTAAGGATCGTGATGTCGCGATAATATTTACATTATCAAGATTCACCCCGAGCAATTTCTAAGAAATTGCTAATCTTGGGCAGATCTCAAGGTCTACTCCCAGGGATCACCTTTTGAAATTCCTCCTAATTGGCAAAAAAAAAAATACTAAATTTATATCGGAACCCGGTTGGTATGCTTTAGTTTTTGGATCTAAAAAAACCGAAGCGGTTAAATTTAAGAAATGAATTTTAGAAGAAGTAATTCCGTCCCTAAGAAAATCGGGTCAATATAAAATGTGTTTGGAAAAAGATCGTCAAATTGAAAATTTGACGAAAGAAAATGCTTCTCTTATGATTGCTAAACAACAATTAGCGATTGCTAATCAACAATTAGCTACAGCTCATAATAATGCCGAGCAAGCGCGAAAGGACGCCGTAGAAAAAATAGCCGACATTACCCAAGACATAATAGCCAAACCTTCTCAGAAAAAGTTATTACACACTTTAACGTTACACGTATTAGACGACGAAGATGAAAACGAAAACGAAAACGAAAAAGAAAGCTCCAAAATTTGTTTTACCCAATGTCAACAACGTAGTCGTAACGGAGCTCTGAAGCGTCTAAAAAAAAAATAATCCCCGAGCGAAAAAACTATACGGTATCAATTACGTACTAAACTGCTTAAAAGATATTTTGAATGAATTAAAAATATGCTACGAAGCTCAATCATAACCGCATTCGATTGTTAAACAAAACAACGAAAAGTGCAGAAAAGGTTATAGTATCGTACGTTCGTGATATTGTATGATAAGATAGATAATAATAAGAGTTTGTAAAAAAAACCAATCTATTGAAGAATAAAATAATATAATTTAAGGTTAGTTTTTAGTATTGTACAAACGAAAAGCGCGTTAAAATAAAAATGTGTCTATGAAAAAAAAAATTAAAAAAAAAAAAATATTATTATGAGTTGGCTGTATAAAGAAAAAACATTTCGATTAATTGAAGAAAATCCGTATCTTTCTTTAGTTTATGAAAAAGCTAAAAATAAATGTAAATTTAAAAGTAACAACGATAATTATTTATTTTGTGTTTATCAATATTTACAAAAAACATCGTCAGAAATCGATCCGAGAAAACAATTGTTTTTAAATAATTTCGAACGATTTCATTTTTTCAATCAAAACTATAATGGAAAATCATCATTTTTTTTATCGATAATTTTTTTATTTTTAAATATTTTAATAACGTTTATAATATTTTTTTATAACAGGATATTAAAAAATTGAAAAATTATTATACTAAATAATAATAATATAATTAAACAGAAATTATGAAATAAACTATAAAACATTTCTTCTACGTTTTTTTATAATTAAAATTTTTCACTATGGGTGAGGAAACCGCTCACCCAATTTATTAACCACTATTCTTGCCTTTATAGTTCGTGCGATACATGTCTCTTTACGCCTTTGTTTCACGTTAAGACGCTTAAATTCTTTAAGAAATTTGAATAAAACAATTAAAACAAAACTTATAATTGAATCGATATTTTATTTGCAATAGAATAAAGTAATATATAATATCGCTAATATACTAATATTACTCTATATAAAAATATTATTAAAGTATTATCATTAAGTGTAAAAATATTATTAAAGTACCAATATTATAGTGTATCCAGTTAAATAAATTCAATTTAATAAAATAGTTTCGTACTGTCTCGTATCTATTAAGCAAAGAAAAAAAAAATCAACTGTTAATTCAACTGTTAAACTTATTCGTATCATAATATAGTTTCCCGTTCGTTGATCTGAATTCAACTGTTAAACTTATTCGTATCATAATATAGTTTCCCGTTCGTTGATCTGTGGAGATATCTCCGACTAAGATGTCAAGTAAGAATTTTATTTAGTTGGTTTGTAAGTAATATAGTTTCATTGGAATTGATGTGATGTAAATTTATTTTTTTTACTTTTTTTTTTTTTTTTTTTAGCAATCTATTATATTATGAATACTTTAAGGGAAAAATTAAAGAATACAGATATTAAATGTCTTTTAAAAAGAGAAGGGTGTGACGAATATTCCAGTTTATTCCAACGAGATTTTGAAGGAGATACGTAAGTTATTAAGATTTATTTGTGTGCTAAAAGCTTAAGAGGAAAATTAAAGAATACAGATATTTTAAATGTCTTTAATTAAAAAGAGAAGGAGATTCGAAAAGTTAACTAGATTTAATTCAACTAACTTCTTTTTTTTTTTTTTTTTTTAATTAGTATCTTACATCTTGCAATCATTCGAGAATATAAAACATTGGTTTTTGCCTTGTTATTTACCATGTTGGAGAAATCAACCGACTCTAATTACTTAGATTTGCAAAACAACTTATTTCAGGTATTTTCTATTAACTAAATAATTAAATTAAATTTAATATTAATTAGATGCTAAATAAAAATACTATAATACGCTCGATTCTTTTTTTTTTTATTTTTATTTAAATAGACACCTCTCTATTTGGCTGTCATAACGAGTCAACACGAAATTGTTAATTTGTTATTAACACTGGGAGCATCTTTATATATACCAAATCGAGGAGGAAATACACCTCTTCATATCGCCTGTTATAATGGAGACTATCGTATGGTGGAAACAATTATATCGTCATTTTCCTATCCTTTGATTAATTTAGAAGTAAGAAATTATGATGGTAAGTAATTTATTTTGTTTTATTTATTTTCTTTATTTCGATTTTAATAATTTACTAATAGAATTAATATTTTGTTTAAAATTTTTAGGTCAGACGTGCGTTCATTTAGCGACGTTAAACTGTCACATAAATGTTCTTAGAGTTTTATTAAATTTTGGAGCAAATTTTAATGAACAGGTAGGAAATTAAATCAGTGTTTTTTTTTTTAATTATATTTTTTTAAAACATTTAATTTTTCAATTAATTTATCTCTTTATTTTTGGTAGGATGGAAAAATGGGCCAGACCGCTTTACATTTTGCGATTGAAATGAAAAATATTGAACTAGTTCAATTTCTTATTTCCGAATGTAAAGTTAAGACGAATATTAGAAATTATTCCGGGTTTTTACCTATTCACTTGAGCTATAAAGATGACATTCTATTCGAAGAACTCCTGAAATGCGACGAAGAAATGGACGAAGATATTTCATATCCATATTCGGACGAGGATGAAAATGAAGAAGAAGAAGTAATTTTTGAAGAAGAAGGTTTTTCAGACGAGGATGAGGATGAGCGTAGTCTACTGGCAGGCGCTTAAATAGTTACGGAAAAAAAAAAATAGTGAATTTGAAAAATGTGATGGCATTTATTAATAAATTTTATATACAACATTTTGAACAGGTCTCTTTGTTTTCGAAACATACCTATTATACAACATCAATCAAATATAACGTGTAAGTAAATAACGGATCGAACGTCAAAAAGCTGATTTAGAGATGGTAGCACTTATACGAATTCGATTCCCCGCTATTTCACCGATAACTACACGCCACAAATTGTCTTTAAATCAATCATCGTAATCCAATTTCTGTATAAAACTTTGATTTATCTTCCCAGTTGGTATTACGTAATAAATTATCTTTTAAATTATTATGTATTATTTCGTAATCGATTAATTCGTGAATAGATGTATCTATGTATTCGGGAGGAACTTTAGTTATAATTTCGCATTCTTTTTCGTTTAAAAAACCAATGCGGTTAAGAAAACAAGTATCTTTTTCTAGCGTTAGTCGATAATAAGACAAAGTCCAGAAGATGTCCATGAAAAGAAAAAGAAAATAATATTTCAAATGTCGATAAGCTGTTTCTCTATCGGGATAATTAATTTTATCGTTTTTAAGAAATCTTTTATATTTTTTCATTCGAATAAAACATTTCATTACGACGTAACCAATTTTTTTCATTTCTTCTATCGATTCGGACCAAATATCCAAGTTCGGTAATTCGATCGTTTCTTCTTTTTCAATTTCCAAAACAAAACGATATAAAGCGTGAAATTGATTGATGGTACCGGATAAAAACTTGGGTATAAAATCGCAACCCATAATGACGAATATCAAAAATCCGAACCATTGACATTTTCTTAAATCGCCGTTAAATAATCGTTTACTTAAAATTTGTAAATCTAAAAGGCAAGTAGGATTAACGAGACAGATTTTGTCGTTGTCGTTGTTATTCGTACCGCTATTACTACTACTACTACTACTACTACTACCAATTTTTAATATTTTACCGTTGATATCTTTCATCGTTAATAAAGATACGATAACGTCGTTATCGGTACTTACTATAACGTAACACGGAAATTGTTGACCAGTTTTTTTACCAGTAGCAAATTCTAAACATTTAATTTCTCCTTCTTTATTTTCTCGATCCGAACTGAAAACAGTTTCGATATCCACTCCCGGAAACATCGTATTAACAGTACGTTGAATGGTATTCGTAATTTTCGTTTGAAAATTAGAATTAAAAAATTCCAATAGAAATTCACTACCGGCGCTGAGAGAAACAGAAAGAATTTTATGACACTTTTCCAACAATAGTTTTTCTCGCGGATTGTCTTTATTAATTTTTCGACCCATAACCGTAGAGGGAAGATGAAATTGCGTACGTCGTTTATATTGTAAGGCTCGTTTCGCCGGTGGAGATATACCGTCGATAGTAATAAATATATAAATTTTGTTTTTTTTTCTTCGGTTCGTCGATAATGGATGATTCTTTTCTTCTCGAGCGTGTAGTAGTAGTAAGTTTATAGTTTCGCAAATTTCCGTTGTAATTTGAGTTTGTATAAACGAGACGTTTAAATTTATATTATTATTATTATTTTCTAACTTTCTTTTTTTACTAACGTTAGTATATTCGTTACAATTAAGAAATTGTTTATATAATTCGAACGTACAATATTGATGTAATAAAATATTCAAATCGAAACAAATACATTCTAAATCGTTTAAAATCGAATTAAGTTGATTAGAATTTTGAGGTTGCACCGCGATATTAATATCGTAATAATTGAGAAACTTTCCTAGTCCCGGAATACCCATTATTTAATTTACAATTGGTTTTTTTTTTTTAATTAATTTAGAAAATAATACTAATTTATATAGGAAAGAGAACGGTTGATTATTTTTAATTTTTTTGATTAATACAACTTATTCGAGGTAGACTAGAAGACGATGCAAAATTACTATTATTATTCGGATGTTCGAATCTTTGCCTTTTATAAGATTGTAAAGTTTGCTGCGACGATAAAATTTCATTGTATTCATCTTGAAAATCTTGTAATAAATTTAAAATATTAGTTTTCGTATGATCCGATACATCTTTACTTTCGATCATATCTTTAACGTTAGATACTACTTTACGTTTAACGTTTGTAATTACATTTTGATTTTCATTTAGAATCTCTTGTTTTTTATGTTCGTTCGTTAAACTATCGAATGTATTTTGTATTTTAAAATATTCTTTTAAATTAAATTCTGGAAGCGGCGGTGGCGGAGGTGGTGGTTTCGGTGCTTCGAAATTTTGTATAATACGTATAAATTCAATAACATCGTGAAATAAATGTTTTTCGTTGGCATTTTGTATAAAGTTATTTCTTTCTAACGGTTCTAAATTTGCATTTTTCAAATCATAATCGAAACTATACGGTTTAAATAGAAATTGTAAATTTTCTTTATCCGGATTAATTTCGTTATTACATATTGGAGAATCGGGTGGGTTGTTTTCTGATAGAGTATTTGTAGACATTTATAATTATTTTTTTTTTAATTTTATTTACTTAAATACTTTTGTTGTGTTTTTTTTTAAGATTATTTTTAAAAAAAAAAACTTTAAAAAAAAAAAAAAAAATACTATATTCAAAAAGAAAGAAAGAAAGAAAAAAAAATGAAATTAACAACAACCGATATATTAAACGCCGAATTTTTTGCGCAAAGAAGATTGATGCGTCGTAAATTAGAATATTATCGAATAAATCATTCGTATTTTCATAATATTACGATAGAAGAAATAGATACCTGGACGGATAACGAAATGTTTTTTTTACCGCCTAATTTACAACCAATAAAAAATGTACGAGCGCGATTTAGTACGAGAGAAGATTGTCTTCGCCTAAGTTGTTATCCTTTTTTAAAAGATAAACCCTTAGTTAAATGCACTCGTAGCGATATGGTTGAAAACGATTTAATAAATTTTGAAAATCCTCCGTGCTCTAAAGCGTGCTTTGAAATTGTAAATAATTCCAAAGACGAACATTCCAATATGTTCGAAACTATATGGCGTAACGGAGAATGTTTTTTTGCCAATACGCTATTACGTTCTATTTGCGAAAATGTAGCTTTACGTTTTAAATTTTTTTTAAACGTTAAAAAAAATCCGTCGAATTTACCACCTTCTTTTCACTGGAATTCGAAAGAACAGAAATGTAAGATTACGAGCGAATATTGTAAATTTTACGGAATGGAGTTAGACTCAAATTCAAACGATTGTTACGTTCCGAAAGCGCAAGAATTTTTCGAATATATTTTCGGTACTACTCTCGTTCGCGGACTGAAAAAAAATATTCAAAAAAATACGGGACAACACCAAAGTCAAAGAAAGAGACGTTTCAAAAGATCGGCGTCGAAATCAAAAGAGAAAGATAACGATAGAAAAAAATTTAACGTACATATTATCATCGAAAAGTTAAATTCAAAAACAGAAATCGAAGAAATTATCGAAAACGGAGTCGAAATATTAACGTCTATCGCCGCAGACCAATCTGTCGACTTGGCCGTAG
>JAFIDM010088292.1:752454-766980 GCA_023159025.1 Thereuonema tuberculata
TTGTTTATTTTGTTTTTTTAATACCTTCTTATCTTTTCCGTTATTATTCGTAGTATCAATAATAATAGGATGATTAAACATATATTTACATAATTTATGTTGTTGAATATCGATCGATTCTTCGTATCCGCAAGATAAACATTCTTTTATTATCGTTTTTTTCTTCATATAAAAAGATAACTTAGTTTCTGGATTACTACATTCGATACATATAATAAATTTGTTTATAAATTTTGTTAATAACGTTTGTAACGTTAAATTGTCGTGTAAACCGTTTATAATAAAACGATTATCCTTCAAATCGCGACGGGTTAGAGCGCCTAATTCAAATCCAAAATATTTCAATAAATACAATGGTTGAAAATTATTTAATGATTTACAAATTTCGTTTATATTTACAACGATTGTTTTTATTCCATTACCTTTTCCTTCAATTTTAGTTTCAACGGGTGGCATTTTATATCTATAAAATTCATCTTTATCGTAATCGCTATTAATATTAATTAATTCCATTCTACTATATAGGTACAAAAAAATAAAAAACAAAAAAAATATTACAAATTTGTACGTAGGACTCGTTTGATTTTTTTTTTTTTTTTTTAATTATTAATTAAATTTGTATTATTTATATTTTACTCGACTTGTTCCATTTTTTCTATTTGTTCGTCTTCTTCTTTTTCTACCTGTATTTTATTTGGTAACGATTCATCGATATGTTGTAATAACGACGGTATATTTTTTAATACCATTTGAAACATATTATCGAACAACTGACGATTAACTTGTATATACTTATTAATTTCCGGTAAAGATATCAAAGGGAAATGATTTTCTTCTTCTTCCATCGTAATGATATTACGAGCAAATGTTTCGAACGATTTAAATATTTCGTGAATAATTTTTAAATCTTCCAGACGTTGTTTCGAATTTTGTTTAGGAAACAAAGATTTTTGACTAATTTTTCGAGCTCGTTCGAACATAGCCGCTAGAAATACCGTATAAAAATCTCTCGATCTTTTTCTATTATATAAGAATAATAGATACAGTTGATTCAAACGCGTTTCGGTATATTCTACCTTGTCTTTCGCGATCGTGATAACCGCATCGACGAGATTCCTAAATTCTTCGCTATCCGTAAACGATGTATGTTTTAACGATATGTGATGTCTGTAAAAATGTAATTCGTTTATTTTCTTTATGGAAAACTTTTCAAAGAGAATTTTATTACTGGAATTTCGAACGGAAGGACAATCTTCGTCTATAGAAATGAGATACATAGTTTGAATGGGAATCTCCAAAATTCGCGGCAAGTCTTCGTTTAAATTTAAATCGTACAGTACGTGAAAATATTGTCGCATAATATAAAAAGAATTGAAAAAACCAACTCTAGGCGCGTGTATGTAAAAACAAGCTAACAGAAACAACTTCAAAAGCTCTATATTCTCTCGAACCGATAAGTAGTATTCGAGAGACAAACGGGAATATTTTCGTAGCGTCTCTTCGATCTCGATTATTTTCGGCGAAACGATTTTACTTTCTTTGTACGTTCGCCGATTATTCTCGATTACGTTTTCCTCGACTAATTTCATTAAATGTTCCGAAATCGATTTCTTATCGTGCGTTTTTTGAAAATCGCCGAGAATTTTTTGTTTCATCGCTTCGTTTAAAATTTTTATCAATCGAATGATGTCTTGATAATTTTGAAAAATTTCGCTATCCGATAAATTGGTCATCGTTTCAAAAACGTCTTCCATCGATGAGGTTTTGAACGGCGGATTGAAAAATAGTCGAGTATACGTTTTCGCCGAACGTTTGAACATAGTCGCGAGAAACCAGGCATTATACGCGATAATAGTACCGTAAGGAACGAGCGTATTTTTGGAAATAAATTCCGTAAAACGCGAAGAACGAATATAGCCGACGTTTAATAAAGGATATTCCAATATGGCCATTTGAGCTAATTGATCTTCGCATTCTTGCAATATATTTTGCGGAAAATTGGTACTCATAAGTTCGGTGAAAGATATTCGCGTTTTCGGATCATCTTCGAAAATACAAACGTACGATAAATCTGAAATTATAAAAAAATTAACAATTTTTCTCGTTGGTAAATTCATAAAATTATAAATTTCTTGAGCCGTATATATTAATAGATTCGTATTATATTTTTTAGGAGCAGATTGAATCGATACAATAATTTCTCCTTGTTCTTGCTGCGATTCGATGACGTTCGATACGAGATCTAAAACGATATATAAACCCGATTCATTTTCTAATTTATAATATAATCCGTTACTAGAAACTATCGATACTTTTTTATTGTCTTTATATTGTTTATCATATAAATTCTGAACAATATCACGAGCGTCTAATTTTACATCCATGATTTTTTATTAAATTTCACTTTTATCTTTTTTTTAAAAAAAAAAAAAAAAATAATTTTTTTTTTGTTTTTTTTTTCTAGAATGGTTTAAAAAAAAAATGATAAAATATGATAATTTATTTATTTTTCAAATATTTTATATTATTAATGTTTTATATATATCTCGTATGGTTTTTATATCGCAAAAATTATAATGAAAATATTTTATTTCAAAAATATGAAAAAAATTTAAAACCAATCGTTACAAAAAAACCACAACGAGCGGACGAAACGACAACAACAACAACAACAACAACAACAACAACAACAACAACAACGATACATTGTACCGAAACAACCTCTAAGGCTGCGAAAAGATTAATCAAGAAAATAAATGAAAAAGAAATAGAGGAATACGTATGTGAATGTAAATATCCCCATTTGGTTAATCAAAAAAACGTGTATTCGGATTGCAATATCGTTACGACTTGCGCCAACGGTTATGGAAAATTAGTAAGTTCAAAAACGGAATCGAAAAACCTAGCCGATTTCGATCCCAAACTCGAAGGGAAATGCATCGATTGCCCTCGAGGTATGGAATCGTATTGGAGCGACGATTTCGGGCCATCTTGTCGTCCGACGATTCATAGATATTTGAAGCGTTGTCAAGGTGGTCATTTAACGTGGAACGAAAAAGACTGCGTTTGTCCGCCCGGGTTTCAACAAATTTCCGACGATGAAATAGATAGAACAAATCTCGTCGATAATTTCGGAGTTTCTCCCGATTTTATCAATAGTTATTTATCTTACGTCGATCCGGAATATTTACCTCAATGCGTAAAAATGCCTTGTAAATGGGATCCGTTACGACCGGATCTGTTTCACGACAAAAATTTTTTCGTACCCGGTTACGGATGCGCTTGCGATTACGCGAGTGGATACGTAGGTATAACGATAACGAAAGACGGTTACGAACGAATTAATAATGATAAATACAATAATAATTCTCACAACGACGGTTGTACGTTAGTCGCGTCTAAAGCGAAAAATATTACCGAATATTATAATCGAACCGAATTTTTTCGTTCGCCTAGCGACAACGTGACAAAATCTCAAACGGAAACGAAACATTATTACTCTATATTGGAAAAAAATTTAATTCATCATCCTTTACAATCGTTTTTATTCGAGGAACGTAAAATTAACGATACGTCTTCGACCGATATTTTAAGGCAGTTGATAGTTTACGAACCGTGGTCCATGACGTCGAACGATTACTTTCAAAGAATGATTTTAAACGATTCGAAAAGTTTCGATCTTATCGGTGATTTTTATCGATGTCGTATTAAACCGCGAGATCATCCGTTAGGTTATTTTACGCAGGCAAGAAGATCCTATAATTTTATTATTTGTCAAAAAAATACGGAAAATAATAATAAATTGGGACCGATCAAAAATACTAAAGAGGCCAATCAAATATTAAAGACCGATTTACTTTATCCGTTTAATTGGAAACCGGGACGAGATTCTCTTATATTCGAAAGAAACGATACGATTATAACCAAAGTTTTTCCTCCGAACGAAGCCGATAATCAAAATGTTCCGAATCCTTACGAGAATTTATACGTTTCCAATCCGGGTGCGGCATTTTTTAACGTTTTTAACGAAATAGAAATTAAAAAGTTAAAAAATAAAACGAATCAATATTTTATAAGTCCCATTAGAATAGATCAATCGATAAAAACGAAAGCAATATTTGTAGATGTACCGCCGTATTTATAAAAAAATGTAATGTAATTACTTACCCTATAAATAGAGAAAAATAAAATTACTCTAAATTTAATTTATTTTATTCTTATAATTCACGTTCGCTCAATCGTACAAAAAAATTATGTTTCACTTTTTATCGTACTTGTTCAATCGAAAAAAAAAAGAATTCAAACGAGAAGAATGCGAAATCGAAAAAGGTTTCGAAGATTCCGAATATAGTTGTAATAATAAAAATGAGGAATCGTCCGAAGAATGTAGTTGCGATAGTAAAATTGAACAAGAAGAAGATATAAAAGAATCCGAATATAGTTACGATAGTAAAATTCAAGAAGAAACAGAAGAAGAAACTGAAGAAGAAACAGAAGAAGAATTAAAAGAATCCGAATGTAGCGGTAATAGTTTTAAAATTGTTGAATCAGACGTCGATACCAATAATAATAATTTCATTAAATTTCATACTAGTAACGATTTCTCGATCGGAAAAAAATTCGTTTCAAATAATCGTATAAAAGTATATAATTTAGAAAAATTTATTTTTCCTAAATGCGACAGAGATTATGAGGAAAAAAAATATAAAATAATGTTAGTTTTTCAAAAACTTATTTTAAAGTATTTTAAATTAAATATTAATCTTCTTTCAGATGTACATTTAATTTGCATTTATAAAAATGTAGCTGTTATAGAATTTCATAATAAGGTTTTAATGAAAAATATTAAAAAAAAATCGAACGAAATTTTTAATCAGTATGGTATTTTTATTTCAAATTATTATTATTATTAAGTTGTTATTATTATCAAAGTGATTCTAAATTTATTTTTTATGTAATTAAAAAAAAAAAATTAAAATCAAAATCAAAATCAAAATCAAAATACACACAAAAAAATGTCTTTTATTAATAATGAAACAATTTATCTAAAATTTTTATTTTATAAAATTAAAGAGTTACAAATCAATGAACAAGTTATTTATATGTATTTAGTAAAATATATTAATAATTCTAATAGTGTATATACATTATTTTGGCTAGATTTAATAACTAGTTCAATTATTCATACTAATTATTATTCGATAGATTTATTGAAAACATTCATTAATCTTTATAAAAGCAAAATAGATATAATAAAAATAGTGATTAAACATTCGATCGAATTTGGTAATCTTTTTTATTTAAAAGAAATTATTAACGAATATAAGGATGAATTTACGGACGATCAATTTCTAGATTTATTAAACAATAACATTAATATAGAATATTTGCTAAGAAATATAAATAAAGAGAAATATATAGATATATGTAGATATTTAAAAAATCAATTTAGTACGTCTACATTTCTCTCGAAAGAAATAGAGAAAAAAGTATCGTTAACCAACGAAGAAAAATTTAATTTATTAGTTTCTGAAATTTCTAAAATGGAAGAAGAAAATCAACAAGGATAATCTAAAGGAGAACCCTTTTGTTTCGTTTTGTTTGTAAGGGTGAGGGAAACGCTCACCCTTTGTTTCGTTTCACCTTTTGTTTTAAAGAAATGACTCTGTAAATTTTACGTTTTCTATCAAACGGTAATATGGAATATTATTATAAAATTCGCGATAATGATGCGTTAAAAGATAAACTTCTAATTCATGTTTAATTATATTTTTATCAAATCTATCGAATAAAATTCTTATCGACGATATAATAGAAAAACGAATTAAGAATTTCTATAAAAATAACATACCAAAAATTATTATTTATTAAATAAATTAAACGATAGTTTCTTTAGTTTTCACCAGAGTGTTATATCAAAGAAATAATTTTACATTTTATATCAAATGGTAATGGAATATTATTATAAAATTCGTAATAACACCGAGTCAAAAGGTAAACTTCTAATTCGTGTTTTATTATATTTTGATTATATCTATTCTTTATATTTATCTTATCGAATAAATTATTATCGACGATGAATTTTAAATATAAAAATATATTTTGAATTTCCGTTTTCGAATTAACTTCTTCCTCTTCATCATCTTCTTCTTCATCGTAACATTTTCCAGCGAGTAACCAATTGTGCACGAATGAAGCGGCCTTATTTCGAATTTCTCTATTTCTTCTACAAAGTAAATTTAACTTTTCACCGAAATCTCTATATCCATTAAAAAAACATAACCAACACGATTCGAACCCAAAGTTATTATTCATTAAATAATTAAAAATTTCGTTAAATTTAAAAACAATAGCAGTGTCTTCTTCCGTTTCATTTTCTACGGATACAAATTCATCGTGATAGTCAATTTCGAAACTAAATAAATAACGATTATCTTTTAAAAATTCCAAAATTTTCAAAACGCAATTTTCGCTAAAAGATCTTTTGTGTACAAGTCTTTTTAATTTTAATTCGTTTAAAACGCATTTTCCTTTAATTAAAGTAAAAAAAATAGTATACAGTCTATCGTCCATATCGCATTCGAGCCACGTAAAAGATTTCAATTTACGATTTTCTCGTAACATCGTAGCGACCGAAATAACTATATTTTCCATGTCGGTAATGTTTTTATTTAACAATTTGAAGCTAAGTTGTTCTATCGCACATTTTTTCAACGTTATCGTTTCTATGAACGAATAAAATGCATCCTCCGTCGGTACGATAATTTGAAGTTTACGCAAAGAAGAACAATCGAAAGGAAGCAAATTCTTCACTAGACTAGATCGATGGTAATAATTCGAATAATCGAGCACGAGAGAATTTAATTTCTTTCCAATAGTTTTGGCATCGTTTTTTTCATTTATCATATTAATAACGTCCTTTAAATTTTTATACATCTCCTCGATATCCGATACTCCCAAAATGTTATTCGAGTCGATTTGAGCGACTCGAATTTTAAACGATATCAAATTGTCCATGTGAATTAAACGTAAAGATGGAGGCCTATACGTGTTTCCCGTTTTCCATTTTGTCCAATTTATATTCAACTCGACTATATTATCCAAAAAGCATTTTTTACAATTTTTAACGCTAGCGTACGTAAATACCGAGTCGAATCGAGGGGAAATCCACGTTTGATTTTTTAATTCCTCTATCGAAAGATCCAAAAAACGATACGAAGAATCGACGACTCGACAACAATTCATTCTTAATTCCAAACCTTCGGGTAATTCATTTTCAATCAAATCGACTTCCTTCCACGAGAATATATTTCCTAACAGATCTAAATAACGTAGTTTAGAATGCTTTTTCAAGCGATTATCTCGAAGAAACGGCTCGACGGAGGTTAAAGCGTTATAGCTCAAATCGATAAATTCGATATTTGGATTTTCCAATATAGATACGATTATTTTATTTTTTTCTAGATCGTTTAACGTCTTTGAGAACTTCATTCGTATACTTCGCAAATTGTTCACTCCTCGAATCCATTTCGACGGTAGCGTTTTTATATCAGAAAGATCGTATTCATGATCTATATGTATTTGGACGTTTAATTTGTTATTAATAATTTCCAAGATGCGATCGTCAAAACCATACTGTCGAAAATAAAACTTGTTTAAAGATGTATTAAGTTCTAAACTTTGTAGTAAATCTCGACATTCTTGTTCAGTATCAAAGTTAATAAATCGTATAGATTTTATACAACAATCGATTCTTTTTAAAGAGTCCAATATTATTTCTTTATCTCGTAAATAACTACACCAATCAATATGATTCAGGAATTTTACCGATGACATTTCTATTTCACCCTTTAACTAAAAAAAAAAACAAACAAAAAACAAATAAAAAAAAAGAACATTATTAAAGGATAAAAATTAATAAAGATGTTATCTTTGTAAGAAGAAAAAGAAATGAAACAAAACAAAACAAAATAAAACCAAATTTTTTTTTGAAACAAATTTTTATAGTAATAAAGAGTAGTTCTACAAATCATCACAATTATTTTGTATCATCAATCAATTTTAGATTTACAATCAGATTTTTTTTTTTTTTTTTTTTTAGTTTTAATGAACAAACACAATTAATAAGTATAGCAAAGAAAGAATATATCATATTTTTAAAAATATTTATATCATCTCAGAAGAAATAATAGAGAAAAAAAAAGAAAACCAAATTACCATCGACCGAATAGTTATTATAGTAAAGAAATAATTTTACATTTTATATCAAATGGTAATGGAACATTTTTATTAAATTCGTAATAACAACGAGTTAAAAGATAAACTTCTAATTCGTGTTTTATTATATTTCTATCGAATCTATTTTCTATATTTACTTTATCGAATAAATTATTATCGACTATGAATTTTAAATATAAAAATATATTCTGAATTTCTTTCTTCGAATCGATATTAGTAGCTTCTTCTTCTTCTTCTACTTCGTAACATTTTTTCGCGAGTAACCAGTTATGCACGAACGAAACGGCCTTATTTCGAATGTTTCTATTTCTTGTACAAAGTAAATTTAATTTTTCACAAAATTCTCTATTATTATAAAAAAAACACAACCAACACGATTCGAACCAAAAGTTATTGTTCATCAAATAAAGAAAAATTTCGTCAAATTTAACGATAGTTTCTTTCGTTTCGTTTTCTAAAGATACAAATCCGTGGTAATGGACAATTTCCAAATTCCATAAATGACGATTATCTTTTAAAAATTCCAAAACTTTCAAAACGCAAGTTGCGCTAAACGTTGTTTTACAATACTCAGTTTTTCGTAACGTTAATTCGTTCAAAACGCATTTTCCTTTAATTAAAGTAAAGAAAATAGTATAAAGTCTATCGTTCATATCGTATTGAAACCACTTAAAAGATTTCAATTTACGATTTTCTCGTAACATCGTAGCGACTGAAATTACTACATTTTCCATATCGGTAAAGTTTTTATTGAACAATTTAAAGCTAAGCTGCTCTATCGCACAATTTTTCGACATCATCGTTTCTATTAACGAATTAAACGTATCTTCGGTCGGTACGATAATTTGAAGTTTACACAGAGAAGAAAAATCGGAAGGAACTAAATTTTTCACGAGACTAGATCGATAATAATAACTCGGATAATCGAGCACGAGAGAAATTAATGTTTTTCCGATATTGTTTGCACCCTTTTCCGCATCATTCTTTTCATTAATCATATTAACAACGTCCTTTAAATTTTTATACGTCTCGTCAATATCCGATACTGTAAGAGCGCGATAACAATCGATTTGAGCGACTCGAAGTTTAAACGATATCAAATTCTCCATGCGAATCAAACTTAATGACGGACACCTATAGATAACGTCTCTCGACGAGTTTCCCGTTTTCCATTTCGTCCAATTTATATTCAACTTGACTATATTATCCAAGAAACATTTCTTACAATTTTTAACGCTAGCGTACGAAAATACTGAGTCGAATCGAGGGGAAATCCACGTTTGATTTTTTAATTCTTCTATCGAAGGATCGAAAAATCGATACGAAGAATCGACGACTCGATCGGAACAACATTCCATTTTCAATTCTAATCCTTCGGGTAATTCATTTTCTATCAAATCAACTTCTTTCCAAGAGAATATATTTCTTCGCAAATCCAAATAACGTAATTTAGAATGCTTTTTCAAGCGATTATTTTCAAGAAACGGATCGACGGACGTTAAAGCGTTATCGCGTAAATCGATAGATTCGATATTTTCGTTTTCCAATATAGATACGATTATTTCATTTTTTTCTAGGTCGTTTAACGAATCAGAGAGTCTAGTTCGTATACTTCGTAAATTGTTCGCTCCGCGAATCCATTTTAACGGTAAATAGGAAGATCTGTATTCGTGATCTATATGCACTTGCACGTTCAATTTATTATTAATATTTTCCAAGATGCGATCGTCAAAACCATACTCTCGAAAATAAAATTTGTTTACGGATGTATTAAGTTCCAAACTTTGTAGTAAATCTCGACGTTCTTGTTCAGTATCAAAATTAATAAATCGTATAGATTTTATACAACAATCGATTCTTTTTAAAGAGTCCAATATTATTTCTTTATCTTGTAAACATCTACTCCAATCAATATGATTCAGGAATTTTATCGACGACGCCATCCACAAATCTCTTTAAAAAAAAAAAAAATAAATAAATAAATAAAATAAAATTAATTCAAAATAAAACATCGTTGAATTTAATAACTTTTTTTAATAATAAAATAATATCGATATAATCTTGACAATAACAAGAAGGGGTTGCGAAATGATGTATCGTATCTTTTTTTTTCCAATATTTAGAAGGTAAAGTATTACATTGTAATTTTTTATGATCTTTTTGAATTTCTTTACATTTCATAAAATTATCTTTAATATTTTTATTTTCTAAAATTTTTTTCCAATGATACAAAGTAAAATAAATATAAAACATTTTTAATATTTTACTTCGTCCATACTGTATACACCTATTAATCCAATTGGTTATTTTGTTTTGTTCGACTAAATAACTATCGTCCAATATTGCATTTTTGTCATTTTCGACAGTGATACAAAGAAATTCAACGATGGAAAAAGAATTTCGCAATATCAAAATTTCCATCACATCTAAATTTCTATATTCTTTACTATAATTATAAATAATCGCGTCGCTTCTATCTCGCGAATTTTGAAAAAACTTTTTCATTATTATTTTGATATAATCTAAATTGTTGTTAATAGCGGCATCTCTCACTTTTTCATAAATAAAATCCTTAAATAAATGATTTTTAATAAACGTCGTTTGAAATTTCAACGATGATAATTGATCATCGCCAGTGATATTAATCGTATTGGGTAATTCTCGATGAACAAAACATAATCGATCATTTAATAGTTCAATTATCTTTATATAATCTCGATAACAAATTGATTCGTATAATTGTTTTTTTTCGTCCATTCGAGAACGATCAATTTTTATATCACCATTATTTTTATTTTTATTTTTTAATCTAAAGTTATAAGTTTTATATAATAACCTGTTATATACTAAATCGTATTTTAAAGAATTAAAACAATGATGATTTTCATCCAAAGAGAACGATGTATAACGTTGTTTTATATTATCTATAAAAAACTCTAACATTTCATACTTTCCTATTTCTATACAAATATATACAAAATTTTCCCATAGTTTTTTTTTAAAAAAATCATCGAATAATTTTTCGATAAAATTCTGTAAAAACACTTTATATTTACATTGAATTGCTTCTAATATAATTTCTTCTATTAAACTTTGAATAATTTTATCATTTTGTAAAAGAACATTATTTTGATTAAAATATTTTTTTAATTTAACAAGAATTATTTCATCAAATATAACGATAAGAAATTCTTCAGTTTCTTTTTTATCAAATTCTATTATAATTTGTCTTAAATAATGACGACAATAATGAGAAATCCATTCGTTCGATATTTCTTTATAATAATAAGACGATTCCATTTTTTTCTAAAAAGAAAAAGAAAAAAAAAAAAAGAATAAAAAAAAAACCCTCACATATTAAATAATTTCAATTAATATTCAATCAAAGGAAACGATTAAAAAAAAAATAATACTTACAATCAAAGATGTTATTCCAGACTATAAAAAAAAAGAGAGGAAACCTATTTTTCACAAAATAAAAAAAATTAGAAAAAAAAAATACGGTAGGTGTTCTCTAATCCTAAGTTAGAAATGCTCAAAATAAACTTACAGTATATCCAATCACGTTAGCTTTTTTTTTTTTTTTTCTACAAAAATTCTTACTGAATACGTCTATGCTTAATACGTTAGTTATCTTCTTTATATAGACAATTTGATTAGTTTAAAAAAAAAACAATTCAATCAAAAAAAAATGTAAGCAAATGTAATTATTATTTCCTTCTTTTCAAGTTGATTCGGACTATTAAATTCTGAAAAAAAAAATTAAATTATAGTTTGGGTTTTTTTTTTAATTCAACAGTTACAAAGATTTTGTATTTGAAAATTTTGATCAGAAAATGTTATTCGTTGATTGGGAGGCAGAATTCTGGCATCCATACAGGATACGGGAAAAATTTTCATAAGGATATTATGAAAATAGGGCGTGTGATATAAACCGTCTGAAGTACCTTTCTCCGTAGCGAAAACGAGAGTATGAGCGATAGCGTGCGTAATAATTAAAACCAGTTTCCATATAAATTCCATATTGTTATGATTAGTCTCCGTTGGTAAAGTAGCGCATTTACCATCGTCGTCTTCGATAACGCCGCTTAAATTTTTGCCGCTACATAGAGAACTTATATTATTATTGTCGTTGGAAAATTGTAATAAATCGGTTAAGAAATCTCGTGCGAAACCGTTTACTCCGGTATGAAGCGTATCCCAATCGTTGGTCGTTAAAACTTTCATTATTTCGTTAAAATCGTAAATTAAAAATAATTTTTTTTCTTCTAAAACAGAAGGTAACGAAGAATTATAACTAACCGTTATAATGGGAACGATAAATTCTTCCTGTTGATAAGGACAAACGTCGCTCAATACATTTTTCAGTTCGGATAATCTATTTATTATTCTACTATATTTAATATCTTTAACGTCGGATATAAAAAATCTATCGAATATTTTTTTCTTACGAAAATAAGACTCGAGAATTTCCGTATCGAATAAAAGAAATATTTTTGCGATTAAATCGTTTAACGTCGTTTCGAGAGGATTGTATTTAGAAATAATAGATTGAATTTGATTGGCGAAAATACACCATTTCTTTTGAAGAGAACATATATATTCGGTGACGGTGCTATCGTAAGGTAGATTCACGTGAACACCAGCGCCGAAAACAACGTCTTTTCCTTTACTTTTTAGTTCGTTGTTGAGAATAGTAATAGTTTGTCGAAGAGTAATATTATCATTTTCTAAAGATTGTAAACGGTCCTTAATTTTATTCAATTGTAAGTAAACAGAATTAATATTTTTGTTAATAGATTTAATGCTATTTAGATTTAGATTTTGATCGTCGTTGTCATCGTCACTACTACTATTCGTATCGTCGTCGGAAGTATATTCTTCGGGAAATGAATCGATAATAAATGGATTGTCAACTGTTAATTTTATATCGTCGTTATCGTCGTTTATTTCGTTTTCGTTATCGTTATCGTTATCGATATTGTTTTCCTTACGATATTTTATTTCAAAACTTTTATTAATCTTTTTTTTAATTTTATTATCGTTAAAAGTTCCCGTTTGAGTATCTATATAGTTTTTCTTTTTTAAATTATTATAAAGAGATTTAATTTGTTCTTTAGTTAAATTAAATTTCTTAAAATAATAGGAATATTTTTTAAGAAATATATTCCAATGATTCATATTTTTTTTTTTTTTTTTTTAAATTTAAATAGCGTTTAGTTGTGTTTTTTTTCAAACGTTACATTTTTTTTAATAGAATATAAGGTATTGAAAATTTTAGAAAAATTAAAAAACCGTTCGTTTATATTTTCATAAAAATCTATTATATCTTTAACGTAATTTATATAATCGATATAATATTGTAAAAATTTATACCAAAAAATTTGTAATGTTTCGATATAGGAATCGTAAAAAAATTTAATATAATTTATTTGAATATAGTGTTCCCAGTTAAAAGTTGTAGTTTTCCATATATTCAGGGCGTGTTTTATCGCGTGTTCGCGAATATCTCGTTGTCGATTATCGAAATTATCTTTTAAATGTACGATATAGTTTTCTATTTGTTTTAAATAATTTTTATTCTTTTCAAAATTTTTATCGATTACGATAATATAATATTCTATAGTATTAAAAAGTTTAATAAATATTTCTTTACCGTATTTTTGATTTTTACCAATGTAATCTTTAGAAGTATTAGTGGTAGTGATATTGGTTTTGTCATCTATTTGATCGTTTATTTCTGCATTCATTATTTAAATTATTTAGGAAAAAATAAAATGTCGGAAAATATGATTGTGCCAAAAAAACGAGGTCGCGGACGACCGCTCGGAAGTAAAAATTCTCCTTGGAAAAAAAATCAAGCGGAAAAGAAGATTCCTAAATTTGATATTCTAAAAGAATTTATTCGGGAACTAATTTGCAATTTAGTAAGTAAGTATGTAGCGGTGAATGAGAGTGTTATGTCTTATATAATATTTTTTTTTTTTATTTATAGTTTATTTTTATTTATTTTTTTTTTTTTTTTTACAGAAAGAAGATATTTTTAATGAAATCGATGAAAAAATATATATAAGATTAGAAAAAATAAATAATAAAATTAAATTATTAAATGAAAAAATTATAAATATCGAAACTTATAATAGACAAATTAATTTTTCTACTCAACGTCTATATAATTTATCGTACGGTTTATCTTATCGAGAAGAAGAAGAAGAAGAGTTTGAAATTATCAGAGAAGGAATCATTCAAGAACATCGATTGAAACAATATAACAACGGTAGTTAGGAA
>JAFIDM010088292.1:791729-814398 GCA_023159025.1 Thereuonema tuberculata
GCGGAAATATCGAGAATGGTCCGTTTCGGACCGTTGTTCCATTCTTTGATTGATGTTTATTTAGTGTTTTAGAAAATAAATCTTTAAACATGAAAAAATAAAAAACTGTCCTCTGATATATAAATAGTTTCCATTGTATACAACTACATTAATTATACTTAAATCGGACGAATCGGAAGAATTATAGTTTTAAAAGAACACGACGATTGTCTCTGATATAGAAACAGTGTCCATTATCTTTTAACGATAATACTACTAAAATATTTCAATGCTATACTTTTAATTATACCTAAACCGGATGGAACGGATGAATTTTGGTATAAAGGACACGACGTAGCTGCATTTTTTTTAATTAGTACAAATCCTAAGAATATTGATATTGAATGGAAAAAGCCTCGGAGATGCGTCCATCTATTAATTCTTTCCAAGAGCGCTTACTACTTTTCTTTCACAAGATGTCTTATTCGGTTCCGCGTCGTGTTCTTCGAACCAAAATTCATCCGTTCTCTCCGGTTTAAGTATAATTAATGTAGTTGTATACAATGGAAACTATTTATATATCAGAGGACAGTTTATTTTTAAAAAAGATTTCTTTTTAAATTTATTTTATTTTTTTTTTATTTAATTATAAGATAGATAAAAATATAATTCGATTATTTCAACTAATAAAAAGAAAACTTTGCAAAAAACTTCGCCAAAGAAATCGAACGATTCAAAATTTCTCCGAGTGGTTATTGGTCGGTAGAAATTTACGATGCCAATCGGAATATAAAGTGATATTCGTATTTTTTTTTTTTTTAATATCGAATGAAATAAACTAATTATAGAATAATATCATTACTATTTATTACTAAATTTACTAAAAAAAAAAACCTTGAACGATAAAATAATTATGTCGATTTATCAACTATTGCATATTTTAAAAAATGGCAATCACCATCGAGTCTCTATCACTAATTTTATATTTTTATTACATTATAAATATACGGTCGTTGCTTTAATTTTTCTAAGCTTATTAACAACTTCGAGACAGTATTTCGGAGAACCGATATTATGCAGCGAAACGCATGGTAAACAGCAGCTTTCTTCTAATTTTCTCAATACCTATTGTTGGATTCATTCTACGTTTACGTTATCGGAAAAAAAAGAAATCGATCAGTCCGAAATTCCCTATCCGGGTATAGCAAATTCTTCCGACCAAGAAATTATATATAATTCTTATTATCAATGGATTCCGTTAGTATTATTTTTTCAAGCTTTATCATTTTATATCCCTTATTACGTATGGGAACATTGGGAAAATAAAAAATTAAAAACATTCGTAAATAACGCGTCTTCCACCAATTCGGAATCTTCCTACTTTATTTCTCTCTCGCTTTTATCGAATAACAATAATAGCAATTGGTATATATGCGGTTATATTTTATGCGAAATATTAAATTTTATAAACGTTATAGGCCAAATCTATTTTATCGATTTTATATTAAACGGCGAATTTTCCGCTTACGGATATCACGTTTTGAAATTTATCGGGGAAACGAATCGAGATAACAGAATCGATCCGATGATATCGGTGTTTCCGCGCATTGCTAAATGTATATATTACGAATACGGTTCGTCGGGAACTATTCAAACGATAAATACGCTGTGTCTTTTACCGATTAACGTTATCAACGAGAAAATATTCGTTTTTATTTGGTTTTGGTTTTTAATTTTAGCAATTTTAAACGGTTTCAATTTAATTTATCGATTGATTCTAATTTTATTTCCTATCGTTCGTTCCTATTCGTTAAAAATTAAATGTCCTTATCTTTCGAAACGAGAAATAAATAGAATATTGAGTAATAAAAATCTTAGTAATTGGTTTTTTTTATCGATGTTGTGTAAAAATATAGATAGTATTCATTTTTCTAATTTTATTAAAAATTTAAATAGCAAAGAAAATGACGATGACAATGAAAATAAAATTAACGTTTAATTTTCACTACCGTAATTACGAAACAGAACAGCAGTGTGTTACAAACTCATTCCTTTATTGAATATTTTTTTTTACATTTAATTTCGTAAGATAGAGGGAATTGTTTCGAATAATGTACGATGTTTTTTCAAAAATAAAGATAATATATACTACTTTTGAAACAAATGTCTTATCATATTTTTTTCACTCTCTTCGTAGATGCGAATTAAATCGAATAAATCGTTGTCGATTATGTACGTTAAGTAGGAGTAAATTGAAGTTTTGTCATCTTCGAAGCAGCTCTCGAGTTCGGAAGGAGCGCTCGGGTAGCTCTCGGATTCGGGTTTATTCGGCGACTCTTCGGTTGCGAAGCGTATCGGCGGCTTTCTGATTCTAGTATCGTTTAACAATATTCGATTAACGTAAGATATAGTTTTCTTTCGCAGCTCTTTATTTTTTGTACAAATTAAATTCATCGAAAGACTGATATCCTCGTAATATTCTTGAAAAATATTGAAATAAAATTTTTCTAACCATATATTTCGTGCAAATAAATCGGATATTCTTTTTTTCTTTGTATCGTCTAATATTACCGGCAACGATTCTATAAAAGAAATATTGATAAAAACATTTTTGAGAGAATAATTTCTGTTTAAAAATTTTAAAATACAAAAAATTAATTTAGTATTACAATTATTGCTATTATTTTCCAGATATAATACTTTTTTATAACAGACAAATGTCAATGAATTTAAATGATTACAATTTAAATTATTAAAAAAACGTATTATATCTATAGTAAATATTTTGTATTGTATCTCAATCTGTAAAGTTTTCAAACTACTAATCGTACTATTATTGTTTCGAAATAATTTCATTAACGGATGGAGTAAAAATGGAGTATAAATTTGTATTTTTAAATCTTGAAGAGATGGAAAATTAAAATATTTAAGAGAAGGTACGTCGGTCATGTTGCGAAAATTACAGGATATTTTTTGTACAGACCCGTTGATCGTTTCGCATTTGTCTATTGGTTGCGTCCCGTCATAAAAATAATAATCTAAGTTCAATTTTTTAACGTTATTTCGTTTCAATAAAAAGATTTTGTTTATATCGGCGACCGAAATTGTTCCTATGGAAATTTCTTCCATCGTTCGATCAACTGGCAAATTTTCCAATAGTAAATGCAAATCGCGTAGCGTAAATTTATATTGTTTTAAAATTAATGTTTTTAGTTTAGAATGTTGCTTTATATTTTGAACGACACCATCATTCATCTTTTGAATATAATTTAAACTGTTACAAATTTTTATATATTCTAAATTATTATTATTCGTAAGTAAAAATAATAATATATTTCTCGGAAATAATTTACATTCTTTAATTTCAAGTCGCCGTAACGATTTCACTTCTCGAAGAAAACTTATCAAAGAAGCATCCGATTTCGGAGTGTTAAAACTTATATCGTTTAACGATACACTTTTCCAATTGATTTCCGAACACCGAGATTCGCATTTATACAACAGATTAAAGTGATAACGTAATTTTAATGTAAATTCAATTTGTTTCGTTTTAACTATATCTAAAATAGTCAGAAAAAAAAAGGGATTCCATTTATCGAGAAGATATGTTTCATCCGATACGTTAAGAATTAATTCTTTCACAGTAGAATTTACTCGTAAACAATCGATAAATTCATCGATACAGGTTACGGTTTCGAGAAATTGGGTACGAATACAAAATTTTATGGTTTTTATAGAACAGTTCTCATCGTATTTTAAATAATTCGTTATATATTTAATATCATCGAGATAATTATTAAATTTAATATAATCTAATCTTTTCGACATTTTGCAATTAATTTTTTTTTTAATATTTAATTAAATTCTGTCTATTTATATAGTCTTTTTAATTCCTATAGAATGTTAAATAAAATATTGAAGAAATAGCAAAAAAAAAAAAAAACAAACAAACAAACACCAAAATACAAATAGCAAAGGTTTTTATTATGAATACATCATTATTTTACAACAACGTCATTAACTCGTAATAAAGAAGTTACAATAAATTGTAATTCTAATGGTAAAATTTCTTGAATTTTACTTTTATCGATAAAAGATAACATGTAATTCGATAAACATCGTTTCAATTTCTTTTTATCATAATCATTTTCGAGAACAACCATCGTATCATTTTCTAATATAAACTCTATATAATAAAATAATCTATGTTTGACAAATTCTAAAATATCTAAATCGTCTTTTTCTTCTTCTTCTTTTATTTCTTCTTTTTCTTTCCTTTTTTTTAATAATAAATCTATAAAGTTTGGTAACAAAATATGTTTATAAATTTTATTTCTTTTACAAACAGATTGAATGACGCAATTAATCATTTTACATTCGGTTCCACTAAATTTAAAATTTTCCAAAAACAAATTTTTCTTTTTCAAACGATTTAATTCTGTCATTATTTCTTCGTGGTTAGAATCGAAATAATGATTTAAATTCGGATAATAAAAATAAATTACTACATTCGTTAAACTAATATTACGATTTAAGAATCGTAATATATTTAATACAAACGTATGAATATTTCTTCGATTAATAATAACATTTTTTTCTTCTTTAAACGAAATCCATAAATGTATTACTTTTATCATTTTGGAATTGAAATTCTCACAAAAATAGATAAATTGTTGTAAATCTAAAAAGATATTATAAAAGATTAATTCATTTAAAAATAGATTATTATTATTAATAAGTTTTAATAACAGTCGAACATTTTCATTCGTCGGCGCAAAATCTTGTAAACGAATAAACTTACTGTTGTTAAATTGCAACTTCGAAATAGGATCGGGTCTCGCGTAAAGACTCTCTAATATAGTTTGAAACTCGTCGTTATCTTTTATATAGACAATTAACTCTTTCGCGTTACGAAAAAATAAAAATTCGTTCCTCTTTATAGATAATTTCAAAACATCGAAGTTATCAATAATTAACTGTCGAAATATTCCTCGTTGTTTGGGATTAATTTGTAAATGTAAATTAATTTTATCTATACTGTAATAACAAAAATTAGATATAATATTCTTATTAGACAATTCATTCAATTGATCCAACGTAGAAAGATTAGTATTTATCGCTAAACAATCTTTAATCGAATCGGTTAAAAAAAATATTCCAAATTCCATACATTTATTATTTTCTTCATCGAAACGTTGTTGTTGCAAAAACGTTAGTAATCCAGGTAACGCCGGAATATTTCTAGTAAAATAACAATTGACAACCTTTACATTCCGTAGTGTCGGATGATTGACCGTTATTTCGAATAATTTTTGTACTTGCAATACATCTTTTATCGTACACGTGTTTAGTTCGATAGAATCTAGACTATCGTTGTGTCGAATTAAACCTAAAAACTTTGACACGAATAGTTTTAGTAAACATCCTCCTTCGATGCGTATAGATTTTAAATTTAGTTTTTTCCACGTGTCGATTTCGTCGCTGGAAAATTTTAGTTGATAATATAAATATATTAACGATATCTTTATATTTTTATCGATATTAACAAAAGATTTTAAATATTTCTTGTCTATTAATCCGCGAGATGTTATAGTAATTTCTTTTACAGATTTGTTATATTTCAAATTTTCGAATATTAATTGTACTGGCATGTTGAAATTTAAATCTATCGTCGTTATAGTACAATCGGGATCTTTTAAATAATCTATTGCGGATGTTAGGTCTTCCATCTCGAGTAGGGTTTCGTCCAATCTCGTTATTAGCCTTTCTCCTTTCTGTATGTTTTGTATAGTCAGCATTTTTTGTTTTTTTTTCGTTTCTTCTTATTTTGTCGAACTACATTATTATAAAAATAGATTAAAGAAAAAAAAAAAAAAAAAAGATTAAAACCAAATAAAGTTAATTAAAAAAAAAAAAAAAAGGTTAAAACCAAAGTAAAGTAAATTAAAAATTTTTTTACCTGAGTGCCTATTTGACTTCTGCGTCGCAGGTAGTAGTTGACTTCTGTGCTGAGGATTCATATAGTCAATGATATTATTTTCATCGTAAATTTTTTTATTTTTATTTTTATAGCTTAAAAAATATTTTATAATCTAAATGTAATTCGCTGTTATGCCATTTAATATAATTTAACCTTTTTAATTTTTATAACGTTTATATTGAGTGTATTGGATAAAGGAAAATAAAACCTCTATATTTTATGATGTAATTTGTTTTTTTTTTTATTTTTTATTATTAGCAAATTTACATTTTATTTACAACAATATCATTAACTCGTAATAAAGAAGTTACGATAAATTGTAATTCTAATGGTAAAATTTCTTGAATTTTACTTTTATCGATAAAAGATAACATGTATCTCGCTAAACATTGTTTCAATCTCTTTTTATCATCGTCATTTTCGAGAACAACCATCGTATTATCATTTTCTACTATAAATTCTATATAATAAAATAATCTATGTTTGACAAAATCTAAAACATCTACATCTTCTTCTTCTTTCGTTTTTAATAATAATTTTATAAAATTTGGTAGTAGAATATGTTTATAAAGTTTATTTCTTTTACAAACAGATTGAATGACACGATTAATCGCGTTACATTCAGTTCCATGAAATTTAAAATTTTCCAAAAACAAATTTTGCCGTTTCAAAAGATGTAATTCTGTCATTATTTCTTCGTTGTTAGAATCGAAACAATAGTTTAAGTTCGCGTAATAAAAATAAATCGATACAGTTGTTAAACTAGTATTACGATTTAAGAACCGCAATATATTTAATATAAACGTATGAATATTTCTTTGATTAATAATAACATTTTTTTCTTCTTCGACAGAAATCGATACATCTATTACTTGTATCGTTTTTGAATGAAAATTCTCACAAAAATAGGTAAATTGTTGTAAATTAAAATATATGCTAGAAAAAACTAATTCATTTAAAAATAGATTATTATTATTATTAATAAGATTTAATAATTGTTGAAGAGTTTCATTCGTTGGCACAAAATCTTGCTGACGAATAAACATACGGTTGTTAAATTGTAATTTTGAAATAGGATTAGGTCTCGCGTTAAGAATCTCTAATATAGTTCGAAATTCGTCGTTATCTTTTATGTATATAACTAACTCTTTTGCATTACAAAAAAATAAAAATTCATTTCTTTTTATAGATAATTTGAAAACATCGAAATTATTAATGATTAACTCACGAAATACTTGTCGTTGTTTCGGATTAATTCGTAACTGTAAAATAATTTGATCGATATTATAATACTCAAAATTAGATAGAATATTCCTATTAGCTAATTCATTCAATTGATCTAACAGACAAATATTAATATTTATCGCTAAACAATCTATGATCGGATAGGTTAAAAAAATTTTTCCAAATTCTATACATTTATTATTTTCTTTTTCTAAATGTAGTCGTTGCAAAAACGTTAATAAGCCGGGTAACGCCGAAGTATTTCTCGCAAAATAACAATTGACAATCTTCACGTTCCGTAACGTCGAGTGATTGACCGTTATTTCGAATAATTTTTGGACTTGCGAAACATCTTTTATCGTACACGCATCTAGTTCGATAGAATCTAGACTATCGTTGCGTCGAACAAAACCTAAAAATTTTGAAACGAATATTTTTAGTAAACATCCTCCTACGATGCGTATAGATTTTAAATTCAGTTTTTGCCACGTATCGATTTCGTCGCTGGTAAACTTTAGTTGATAATATAAATATATTAACGTTATCTTTATATCTTTATCGATATTTACAAAATATTCTAAATATTTTTTGTTTATCAATCCACGAGATGTTATAATAATGTTTCGAACGGATTTGTTATATTTCAAATTTTCTATTATTAATTGTACTGGCATGTTGAAATTCAAATCTAGCGTCGTTATCGTACATTCGGAATCTTTTAAATAGTCTATTACGGATGTTAATTCTTCCATCTCGAGTAGGGTTTCGTCTAATTTCGTTATTAGTCTTTCTCCTTTCTGTATGTTTTGTATAGTCAACATTTTTATTTTTTCTTTCTTCCTATTTATTTGCTTCTTTAATCTTCTTTAATTTTCTTTAATTTTTCTTCTTCTTAATTTCATCGAAAAACTAAATTAATTAATTATAAAAAAATTAATTAAAATCTTAAACATTAATAAAAATAAAAAAAAAAATCCAACATTATTAAATAAAACAAAAAAGTTAGGTACCTCTTTGCCGGGGAGGAGATGTAGTAGTTAATCTCAGTTGAACTCTTTGCTACTTGACCTCTTTGCTAGAGAGTTTCATACGGGGAAGGACGATTACGTCATTTAGTTCAAGTGGACAGTGAAATTACGTATTTTATAGCTAATTAAAAAAAATTTAAAAAAAAATTTCAATTCAAAAGTTAATCTAAAAATCGAGACGAAAGCATTTCGAAATGATAAAATAAAACAAAAAAAAAATTAAATTAAAAAAAAAAAAAATGATAAAGAATTTAATCGAAGATCAAAATAAAACGAATGAATTTTAATAGTATCGAATCTTCATCGTTAAATGATAATTTTTTAAATTTTTTAAAATTAAAAAAATATTTTACTGTACGAACAGCGTTGTTATTAGAAAACGTTAAAGAAAATATTAACGTAGTAAAACATCAAACTGTTATTAATCATATGTTAGATTTAATCGGAATTTTTTTCGAAATTAATGAAAAAAATTTTAATCATCGTAATAAATGTAGAGGTATCATTATTATATTTAATCTCGATAAAAGATTAACTACTCTAAATTATTTCTTTTTAAAAATTCAAAACAATAATAGTGAGGAGGAAACGAATAATATTTGGTTATGTTACGATACTAACGTCGATCAAATCTATCTAAGAAATTTCATCGATAATCATATAAAACCACCCTATTATAATTTAAATTATATTCCTAGCAATAATGTAGTAAATAGTATAATTTTTAGTATAAATAGAGATTTTAAATATTTTATTTACGGTCTGGTTTACAAAATCAATAATATTTTATTTTTTTTCGATAGACCAGTTTTCACCGATAAACGTTACGAAACTAAAAATATATTAAACACGAACAAATTAATCGATACGAAATGGTTATTCGGAGAATATAACGAACAATTAAATATGCATAAAGGCGGAGTGTTTAAAAATTTTAACGATGAGTTTTTTACATCGATAAAACCGAATTATAAAATTCGTATTCGTTATCAAATTACCGTTGATTTTTCTATCTTCGTTTACGTATACGAATCGATCGATATCGAATCGCGTATCTCGAATAGATATTTCGTAACATTTTCCAATATATTTCGTAACGATAAATTAAAAGAAGCCGATAAAACAAATAGATACGATTTAGCGGGAAATAGAATGTTTTACTTATCAATTTTTAAAAATAGTTGGATTTATAAATTTTTACATTTATTGAAATATAACAATAATACTAATAATCAATCGTTATTTAAAAATTACGATAATACATGGACTCATTATTATTCTTCTTCTTCTTTAAAATAGAAGAGAAAAAAAAAAAACGAAAAATGAAAACAAAATTTAATTCTATCGTTATTAGTTTTATAATTGTTTTTAATATCGGATGTTTAATATATTTCATAATAAGAGATACTAATTATTATCAAAAATTATGGAAACTAATTATAAATTACGATACCGATGGTAAAAATATCGAAGAAGAAAAAGAACTGGAAGAACGCGCCAATTCTGTCGCTTATTTTAACGAAAAAGGTGAACTCCGAGGTAATCGATTCGTTAAATGTAATTTCGACGGATCGTTATATTGTAACGCATTAAAAATCGGTGCAACTCTAGAAATCAATCATCGAGATTTTATAAAACGAAATGAAAATGCTACGGATAAAAATATGTTAGTTACTTACGATAACAAAAGTCAACGTTTAAAATTAAACGAAAATATATATAGTTCGAAATCGGGACGAGACTTGGTTTGTTCTACGATACGAATTAACAATATCGATTTCGATTTAGAATTATCCGATGAAATAAAAAGTGATTTACAAAATCAACGACAACGATACTGGTTGGAATTGGAAAAAAATAAAAATAACGACGAAAATTACAAAATCGTCGTAAAACAAATTCCTAATTTCGTAACTACCATAACCGAATGCGAAGAAGAAAACCGATTGATTTTATCCACGAAACAATCTAATCAATTAAAATTATCGAAATATAAATGGAATATCGATGTTAATAATAATAATAACAACAACAATAGCAGCAACGAAAAATATTCCGTCTTGTTTGTAAATAATTCGACGAATGAAATTCTCAAAAAATCGTTAAAAGAAATTCTGATGGAAAGCAATCCTCAGTTTCACGAGAAGGAATTGTTATATTACGATGACGCCAGCGCCACCGGCGTTTCCGGTACCGGATTAACACTTTCGCCTTCGCTATTGGAAAATCCCAATCGAGAAGGTTACTTGTACGTTAATCAACAGAAATTAGTCGATATTTATAATCGGCGAGATATATTTTTGGAATTCAAAGACTTTCAAAAGATGACCGATAATTATTTCTATTTCGGATTAATCGGTAATAACGATAGCAGTTATATTTCGCCGTTGATAGACTGCCCGATAACGTCGAATTTCTTCGATATCCTACATCGGAACGATCGAGAATTGTTGGTGTTGGCGTGTAAAGATAAACAAATTCAATTGTTATCGTGGCAGGATATAGTTCGAAATGAAAACTATATTCGATTAAAATCGGACGGAAAAAATAACGAAAACAGATTAGCCGTTTTTACTAATAACAAAAACGAAATTGAATCCATTCCCGTCAAAGTCGATGTAAATACTCTGTCGTCTATCGAAGACGACGAATCGAGAACGGTTATAATACAGCCTACAGACGACGATTTACTACTAACTACGATCGATAAAAAAAATAAAAATTATCGATATTTATTCGTCGATCGACGAGAGATTGCTTCGAAACAAAACACCGACAACGATAGTTTCTTGTGTTTAGTTCAAAAAAATGAAAAAGACGAAACGATGGTCACGTTGGGTCCGAAAATAAACGACGTAACGAGACTTTTGGTTAAAAGTACAAAAAAACAACATTTTTTAACGATTCGAAAAGACAATAACGACAAAAATAACAACAATTTGACGATAGACGCCGTCGAATTAGACTATTTAAGATCGAATCGATATTATTTTCCAATGTTGAGCAAGGACAAAAACGATCAAACTTTGGTTTACAGTTATTCGGAAGTCTATTTCGATAACAAAACGAAAAAAATTCATTTGGGCGATGGTTTCTTTCTAAACGATATCGAATTTTGTTTCGACAAAAATATTATCGACGAAATAAAACGAAACAGCCAAAATCATCGCCTCTACATGTATTACGATTCGCTATCTCGAAAAATTAAATTGCAACCTTTGAAAATCGGCGAAAAATTATTACCGAACGAAGCGGGTGGTCCGAACGATGTATTAGCGGTGAATGAAAAAGACGAATTAGAATTTAAAAATTTTAGAAATTTAGAATTGAGCAGAAATATATCGGTCGAAGGCGAAATGGAAATTACGACGAAAAAACGCGTAAAGCTCAATCACGTCAGACAAAACGTAGTCGATTTGAAAATAAAAAATTCGAAAGGTTTTTCGAAAGCGTTTCTCTATTGGAAATACGGATACGCTTTAGTATCCGGATCGCAATCGCTATCTCCCGATTCTATTTACATAGTTAACATTAGTTTAAATATTCTCGAAGTACTCGGCGGTTTTTATTCCTATCAATGTATTTTGCGCGAAAAAAACACCGATTTCCTATCGGTATGTTTAAGCGAGCATAGTTTTTACAATCACACGATTCAATACGATCCAGCTTTGTCCGAATTAAATTTGCAAATATCGATGCAAATCATTTACCCCTATCCGGATTCGTTTCCAAAAAAAAAAGATCTTTATTTTAATTTAGAAAATACGGATATTTTTCCCGAAAATTTGAAAGAATTGAGACAAAATTTTACAACGTTAAATAATTTTTTAGATAATAAAATAAATATTATCTTATTCGAATAAGACAGTCGATTATTTTGTTTTATTATATTTTTCGTAGTTTACGGATAATATATAATAATTTAAATTATATTCTCGTTGTTGCTGTTGCGTCGTGTAAATTTGAGAAGAAGGAGAAATATAAAAATAAACATTTTTATCGAAATTCGAAATGGAATCTAAATAAAACATAATCGTTTCGGTACGATGACAAGTAGAAACGACGTTACGAGTGGAAACGAAATATTTAGCGCTTTTTCTTTCCGCATCGAGAAAACTATAAATGAAACAATCGTAAATAATAGTTCGATCTGCGATTAAATTTGTTTGGGTCCTATCGTAAATATCAATTTCGTAATTGATTTGAAAGAAATAGAAATATTTCCCGGTGAATTCGTTAAATTCAAATAATTTCGAGTAGTAATTTTTCTTTTTTTTATCGTTATAAAACTGTAATACGTCATCGTCGTCCTCTTTATTATCGTATTTTTTTCCAGCTTTCTTAACTCGCGGAATTAAAAATGTCAATTTTTCTTTGTTTTCTAATAACCAATGATTTTTTACAATATTATTATTGCTAACGATATTAGAAACGTTATCGTAGTAGAAATAAGAGTTCCTATTAAAAAGATGTAATTCAATTCCACGATTTAAAACGATGGGATAAATTTTTTTTCCAGAAAAATATATGTAACGTTCAAAATTAGAAAATGACAAGTCCGATTCGTCGTTGTCGTTTCTATTACTCGACAAAAACATTTTGTTTATATTATTCAATGTTTTAAAATCTTCTAACGGAATCGTTAAAACCGGAGTAAATGACAATTTCCGAAACGAAATATGATTCTGAAATAGTAAAAGAAATTTATCGAAATTATCGTCGGCGGCGCTGGTCGTCGAATCGATCGACACGAACGAATCGATATTTTTATCATCGTTAAATATCGTCGTATATAATTTATCGTCGTTAATTTTAGATCCGTCAATTTCGCAACAATAATCGTTACGTAAATAAAATTGGTTTTTATTTTTTATACATAAGAAATAATGAAAGTTTGCCGTGGACGATGAAGAAGATGACGAAGATGTTATCCTAGGGGGTGACGTAAATGACAAAGATGGTATGATATCATTATTCCAAACTAAAGTATAGCGATGATTATTATTATTATTATTATTACTATCGAAAAAAAATAAATTATTATTATTTTTTGTTATTGTTGTTGATATAAACAACTTTTCGACGTTTAATAAGAATAAATTTTTAATACGATCCCAATTTAATAAAGATTGAAATTGATCATCGGTTAATTTGTTTTTATTTTGTTCTTGTTGATTATTTGCAGAATTTAAAAAATAAATATTTTTATCATCGTCTTTAATGACATCGATAATAGATCTATTCGTAATCATAAAATTTGATAAATATAAACACGTATCGTTAATATTATTATTAAAGTCAATATCGATTGTAAACGTATTATTATTACGATGACTACTATCGTTGGTTTGATAAAATAATTTACGAAATAAATTCTCATCTATTATTGTTTTGATTTCATAACGTTTATCAATTGAAATTATTGTATCGTCTTTATTATTATTATTAATGATATAATTAAAATAGGACGATAATGAAAGTAAATCTTTATTTAACGACGGTGATGTTATTTCTAAATAATATTTATTATCTTCTTTAAAATCGCTCTTAAAAATGAAATTATCGGTTTCTAAAGAATTCCAAGATGACCAATGTTGAAAAACGAACGAATCATTATTAAAAAATAATATCTCGTTATTTTTGTTCGAAGAAGAAGAAGAAAAAGAAGAAGAAAATAAATAATTAAATATATTTAAACTTTGACATTGTATCGTTCCATCGTCGGATAGTTTTACGGTTGGTATTGGAAAAAGTCGTTTTATTTTTTCGTTGTAACTTAAAAGACAATTACTAGTTTTAAAATATTGATATTCATTATGAAATTTATTTTTGAAAAATAATTCGTAAAGAAGAAAACATACATTAGAAATAAAAGCCAAAAATACAAAAAATAGAAATGAAAATTTCATTATTTTTTTTTTTTTTTAACAAAAATTTAAACCTAAATTATTAGATATCTAACGAAACGAGACTTTTCTCACATTCTTCTAAGAATTTAAATTGCCAATAATTATATTTTAATTCAAAGATCGATACGTTTCGTTATCAGTGTTTGATATCGATTTGGTTTTTTTTTTCTTTAAATTTTTTTACTCTCTTCTACCATTCGTTTAATTTCATTTTGAGTCAAACGACTCTTTTCGATGCGAACCGTTTGGCGCGTGCCGCTTTTCTTTTCGCAACTAGACACGTTCAAGATTCCGTCGCTATTCAAATCGAAAGTGACTTGGATCTCCGGAGTGCCCTTAGGAGCCGGAGCGATACCCGATAATTCGAATTCTCCTAAAAAATGATTGTCGGTCGTCTTTCCACTTTCGCCTTCGTAAACTTTGATCATTACGGATGTTTGGTTATCGGTATAAGTGGTAAACGTTTTACTGGCGTTATGAGGAATACTCGTGTTGCGCGAAATGATCGGCACCATAATTTGATTGGCCGTTTCTATACCCAAAGTTAACGGAATAACGTCGATTAGTAACATATCGTTTAAAATTTTATTGCTGCTACTACTACTATGTTTTTTATTTTTGTCCGACAATATAGCGGCTTGAATGGCGGCTCCGTAAGCCACCGCTTCGTCCGGATGGATACTGTAATTGAGTTGTTTTCCGTTAAAATACTCGCGGAGTATACGTCTCACGTAAGGAATACGAGTCGAACCCCCGACTAGGACGATTTCGTCTATTTCGCTTTTTTCGAATCCGGCATCCAGTAAGGCTTTTTTAACGGGTTCCAACGTCGCGCGAAACAAATCTTTGCAGAGATCTTCGAATCGAGCTCGAGTGATGATGCAATGAAAGTCGATTCCTTCGTATAAACTATCGATTTCGATCACCGTCTGATTGGTCGAAGATAGAACGCGTTTACTTCTTTCGCAGGCGGCGCGCATTCGACTAACGGTTCTTTTGGGAAAATGTAAATGATGCGATATATTTTTATTTTGGCGTCGAAATTCTGCGAGACAGTAATCGACGAGACGAGTATCGAAGTCTTCTCCGCCCAGATGCGTATCACCCGACGTCGATTTAACTTCGTACACACCCGTATCCACTTCTAAAATTGAAACGTCGAAAGTTCCACCGCCTAAATCGAAAATTAAAATTTTTTTTTCAACTTTATCGTTCTCGTTCTCGTTGAATCCGTAAGCCAGAGCGGCGGCCGTCGGTTCGTTGACGATTCGTATTACGTTCAAACCGGCAATTTTCGCGGCATCTTTCGTCGCTTGTCTTTGCGAATCGTTAAAGTAAGCTGGTACTGTAATAACGGCGTCGCGAACGAGGACTTCTCCACCTAGACTAGATCGGGCCGTTTCTTTCATCTTTGACAAAATCATGGCGCTGATTTCCTCCGGGGTAAAAAGTTTCTTTTCACCCGCGAACGTAATTTGTATTCTGGGATTACCTTTTTCGTCGGAAATGACGCGAAACGGAAAATTTTTCAAGTCTGTTTGAACGTCCGAATCGTTGTACTTACGACCGATCAGTCGTTTGACATCAAAAATAGTATTTTCCGGATACAAAGACGATTGAGATTTGGCCGCGTCTCCGATCAGTCGTTCTCTTTCGTTGAAAGAAACGCAACTGGGAGTCGTTCTATTTCCTTGATCGTTAGCGATTATTTCTACTTTATTATGTTGAAAAACACCTACGCAACTGTAAGTTGTACCTAGGTCGATACCTATCGGGACGCAATGATCGTTGCTAGCTATTTTTGAATTCATATGACTTTAATTTTAAATTAAATTTATAATAATATAATATTGAATCGCGATCGTTTATATAGGAGAAAAAAAAAAAAAAAAAGAATTTAAAATTAATTAATATCTAGTTTTTTTTTTTATCAAATCTATTTTTACTATAAATTAAATAAAAATAATACGTTGAATTTTAATTTAATTTTTTTTTCTCAATCCATGATTTTAGTAAGTGGGAAAAAAGAAGACAGCGAAGAGAAAATAGAAGAAGAAGAAAATTTTTTTTTATTATATTTAAAAAAAAATACAAAAAAAAAAGTTGAAGAGAAAAAGGTAGAAGAAAAAATGAAGATAGAAGAAATGTCGGTAATGACGAACTGTGATTTAATGAATTTAATCGATACCACGATTATAAACGATACTACTACGACCGACAACGCTGAGATGACAACAACGGCTTTAAACGATAAGTCTTTTACTGTAGACGAGTTCAATCTCGCAAAGACAACGGCAATATCCTCGTCCACTATAGATGCAAATATATCCGTAATTACAATTTATTGTAAAATCTGCAATGTATGTATCGGATGTTGTAGCGTTTTAAACGATGATAAAAATGAATATTTTTGTTTTAATTGTATAAAACCCGCAGAAATTAACGTAGATCACGTTCAATTTTGTTTGAACTGTCGAGAACTGTTAACGAATGTTACGGATAGATATTGTTCCAATTGTTTCGATAGAAAAGAAAAATGTATCTATTGTAAAAAAAATTTAGCATTAGAAGGCACTACTATTTGTAAAAATTGTTCGGAAAGCAAAATCGACACGAAGACCGAAGATAAAGATGTTGTTAGTAATAACTTGAAACGAAAGAACGATAGCGACAATGATAATCATGACGTTAACGATTACAAAAAAAAATCACCACATTTGTCTCATTTGGATAATCAGGATCAACAACAAAATATAACAGAAGAAAATAGCGGTAGTGATAGGAAAGAACCTTCTGAAATAAAACCTAAAAAAGAAATATGTACGATTTGTAACAAATTACTAAATAAAAGTTATTTAAAAAGACATTATAAAAAAGTACACGAGACAGAAAATAATAACGATGAAGTTAAAAAACAATCCGATATACCTAAAGTAATGTGTGACAAATGTAACAAATTTCTTAGTAAAACATATTTAACAGCTCATTGTAAAAAATATCATAAAACAGATTAACTATTTAGTCAGTCGTAATTTGTAATTTAATATAAATAATTAACAATACTATAGAGTTACAAATAACACGATAAGAAGAGACGATCGTAATTGTTACCTAATTAAAAATAGAGAAAAAAAAAATTGAACGAAGGAGAAGCTCTTTCTTTTTTTTTTAATAAATAATATTAAAGTTTTGCGATCCCGCTTAATTAAAATATTACAATTCTAATTCTTAATATTTTTACAACTGTTAATAGTCTTATACAAAACAAAATAATTGGATTTTACTTTATTTATTTTGTTTTGTTTTGTTTTGTTTTGTTTTGTTTTCTAGTTCTTTTTTTTCTAGTTTTTTTTTTTCTAGTTTTTTTTTTCTCTACATAGCGTATATTTCTATACTATTATTAATATTTTTATAATCGATCGTTTTACACGTAGGATAGCGTAGAGAAACGATTGAATTAGAATCATATTTCTTTCTATTAAAATCTAAAAATTCTTTATATAATTTCCGCGGAATATATTTTTCGCTGCAACTTTCACTTAGAGAAATTATAAATTTTATCGTTTCTTTTTGATCTTCGTGAATTGGAAATGCAAAAGAATTTTTAATGTTTTTATCTTTTTTTACATTACCAATGAGAATATCTAGTAAACAATCTCTTCCAAAATTTAAACAATCGTAAAACCATTCGTTTATCGATTCGTCTTTAACGATACGACTATTTACGATTTTTGAAAAAACATAATCGCCGACCTTTTTCGAATCGTAAGCGATAATAATAGTAACGAGATTTTCAAGAAAATCGTTTAGATCCGACGAATCTCGATGGAAAAAAGCAGTTTCGATACTTCGAAAAACTAATACGTTATCATTTTGTATGGCCAAAATAAATTCACTTCTAATGAAATTTCTTAAACAATCCGCTATTTGCTTTTTTACCCGTTCTACGTTTTCATTATTACTGTCAACGACGCTCGCTTTCTCATCTTTTTTAGTATCAATGATAACGATATCTTTAAAATTCCATTGATCTTGTAAATTAAACTTTTTTAATATCTCTTTTACAAATTCGTAATAATTGTCATCGAGACTAAATTGTATAATATTATCGATTAATTTTTTTGAGTTATGATTTAATTCATTTTTATCTTCCGAATCGATTATTAGGTTCAACATTTGAATTAATACTCGTTCATTTTCTAGATTCTCATCGTTTTTGTTTCGTAATAAAATTAATATTTCATTTAAAACCTCCGTTAAAATTAATTCGTTCTTTTTATTAGTTAAAAATTTTACATTATTTTCAATCGCCATTATAGTTTGTAGATTTAGTTGTTTTTTTTTTGTTATTTTTTTATAATTATATTTTAATATTTTTTTTAATATTTTTTTTTTTATATTTTTAATTTTTTTTTTTTTTTTTTACATTTTAGTAAAAGATAATATTATTTTGATCTTTCATCAAGTTAATAATATTAATATAGTCTTTAACGTTATTCGAAGGTTTATAAGAAGAAATAGATTCGATTATGAACTTACGATCAATGTCTATTTCATCGGACGTACGATTTACGATCGAATTACATCTAACCCAAAATGTTCTAAACGATTTATTATCGCCACAACGTAGAACGAACGAATGTTTTTTGAGACGAGCAACGAAATGAGACAAAAGTTCGTATCTACCAAATTCTAAACATTTGGCAATCCAATTGGAAAAGTGCTCGTCCAGATCGCCGTATTTAAAAGATTGCGTATCGCGTTGAATAATATCTAAAAATAAACTGAAAGCGTCGAAAGAATTGTATTTTACGGACGATTCGACAAAATCGAATCTCTTGTTGACGACACAATTCATTTGTGGTATCGGAAATTTATCGTCGAAATTAGGAAAATAATCGTAAATTAGTAGATTGATGTAATCCGTATTATCTAAAGCGATTGCTTCGTTCATTTTTTCGATATAAATAGGCTCGCGCCGAGCTAATATTTCACATTCATTTTTCATAACTTCGACTCGTTCATCCACGGTTGTCTCTTTTTCGTTTCTCAGAAGAAACAATATAGGTAAGTCGATATTAAGGCTTTTAAGATAGAAATATAAATCTTTATAATTTTGTTTGCTTAAAAGATATTTTCTTATCGATTTTATTTCAGCGTTTACGGTCGTTTGTAAAATATCTATCACAATTTTATCATCATTAGAATATTCTTCTTCGATAACGTCTCGTAAGTAATTTACGTTACCGTAATACAAACAATATTTGAAAACTATTTTAAGCGCTTCTGATTGTTTTTCTCGACAAATTCCTTTAAGAAGTTGTACGATTAATCGGGACGAATAATATTTTTGAAGAAGGATTTCTTTTATAATAGAATCGAAATAGATTAATTGCGAATCGAATTGAATTTGTTTTTTGGAAGGCTTTATAATATATTTTTGAATGAAAGCTACGAGTATTTTTTCGTTACTTTTTAAATTTTGTATTTTATCCAATAGTAATTTGTAATAAGATTCGTTAATTAATTCATTATCAATTTTTTCGTCAAAATTGTTTTTAATTATTTCGTTAAATTCATTTTGATATACGTTTGGTTCCATACAAATAGTAGTCATATTGTATTTTAATTTAATTTATAATTTAATTTTTTTTAATATTTTTATTATTTTTTTTTAATTAAATTTTTTTTTTAAATATTTTTTTTTTTATATATAATTAGAATCATAGAACATTTAAGAAGAAGATGGATTTAAATACATTAGTCGTTAACTTTCCATACGTTAGAAAATTTCAAACAGTTAATCGATGTCTAGATAATTTTAAAACCAATATTATTGTTGTCGATGATCGTAACGAATTATATCCTGCCGATAAAATGTTATCATTGTTGACGTTAGAAAAATCACCGGTCTATCTGAGCGTAATATTAGAAACGATATCGCATAAAGCAATTTTAGAAATGTTATATCGTGAAACCGGCGAAATGTTGTTGGGAGGTAATAAGATCGACGATCTTATTCGAGAACACGATGATTCGAAATTGAACGACGCGGATCAAATAGTAGCTTATAGTTGTTTTTTTTGCGAAGAATCGAAATATTATAACGTAAAGAAAACAATCGGTATAAGAAAACATGTTTTTACTGAAAAACATCATCCCGAGCACTGGATACACGTTAGTTCTGGAAAGGTGGAAAATTTACAAATACCGAAAGAATATCTGTTAGAAATGTATTACGATTGTTTATCTAGATCCGTGGCCAAAACGATTAGTAGTAAACTAACTTGGAATTCTCTATTGGAACCTTTGGAATTTTATCACGAATTTCCAAAAGCGTTACCGAGTCATTTAAAAGAAATTCACGAGAAATGGTCCGGCGATATTAAATTTAATATTTTACAAAAAGAAAAATATATTCGAGAAAAAGAAATCGAATCTTTTTTAAATTTAATTCCAATTAAAAATAATGATGATATTTTATCCAAATATAACGAAAGTTTTATAATTAAATATTAAATATTAAAAAGTGTGTGTGTGTTTTTTTTTTTTTGTTTCTTTTTAGTTGATAATTTTCCGAAGACCACGTTGAAAGACAACAAAAAAAAATGTCGGAATATATTTTAACTTACGATTGTCAATCGATACTCGTCTTTTTAGACATATATAATAATCCGTGGTTTAAGGGTAAAGACATAGCTAACGTTTTAAAATTTAAAAATAGCGGAGACGCTATACGAACTCACGTAGAAGAAAATCATAAAAAAAGATTCGAGGATTTAGAATTAATCTTAGAAAAAGATGAGAAGACTACGTCCCGAGAAAATTTAGATTTTTTTAAATTGATTCAACAGGATGAGAAAAAAGAAGATGTCGATGATAGAATGGATATAGTAATAGTGAAAAAGAGGGCCGCTCAACCTCAAACGATATTTATTAACGAAAGTGGAATATACGATTTAGTTTTCGGATCGAAATTACAATCTGCCAAAAAATTTAAAGCGTGGATAGTTGAGAAAGTGTTACCATCTATTAGAAAATATGGAAAATATGAAACTGCAACAACTACTACTACCGCTGCTACAACTATCGCTACTGCTAATAACGCAAGTACAACCGTCGCAACACTTAATACTAATGATACGATTGAACGAACGAACAAATTGATAGAAATTAATAGAAATTTGTTGGAAATTAAAGCAATGTTAGATACTAAAGAAACTCAATTGATGGAATTTTATACTAATATAGAATTGATTTTAAAGAATCAATTGGAAGAGTTTCAATCACAGTTTTTCAATATTATCGATACGATTCTCAATAATCGAAATGACAATAATCCAAAAGACGATAATCGAAACGAAGAATGTGCAAAAATTCAACAAAATATACGAGGAGATAGTCAAACTAATAACGCTAAGCAAAATTTTTTATTAATTAAATTAAACGATAACGATAATAAAAATTTTAATTTTAAATATTACGTCATTAGATGTCTTAGAAAAACTGCGAATCAAAATTTGTGTAGATTGAGAAAACTACATCCAAATTGTGAGACGCTATTAGATTTTTATGATTCTAATGCTTTTTATTTATATTCGAGAATAAAGAAAAAATTAGGTAAATATTTAATAATTAAAAGAAATTATTTTTCTATTAATAAAAATGTTGATTATAACGAACCGAGATTAATCGAGGATATAAAATATTTACAAAGTAATATCATTGTGTAAACCTGGAATAAAATTCCTAATTTTATTTTTGATCTCTTATTGTATGTGATAGTTTTTTTATTATTTTTTTTTAAATTTAATTTTAATTAAATTCTTTTAAAAAAATATATAAAATTAAAATTAAAAAAAAATATTTAATAAAAAAAAAATATTAAAAAAAAATAATAAAAAACAAAACAAAACAAAACAAAACAAAACAAAACAAAACAAAAACCAAACCAAAACTAAAATAAAAAATATGTCTTCATCATTAAATGTAGAACTTTTATCACATCTTAAAAAGAAAATAACAGATATTAAAGGACATTTATTAAAGTTACAACATGATGTCGATAATTTTGAGATAAAAACATCTACATTCGTAGACGAAGCAGTTATACTTTATAAAAAAGCGAGTCATTTAAAATTAAAAGCGCTTGAATTTAATACTAAGGTAAATGAATTAGATCATAGAACGTATAAAATGGAAGATGATATTAATAAATTAGACGAAAATTCGACGAAAACCAATCATTTATTAAATACAGAAATTTTGAAATTAGAGACTAATATTAATATGTTGGTACGGAAATTTAACGAATATGAATTAGAAACAATGATTGAACAAGATATGCACAATACAAAAAGTTTATTAGAAAATGAAATGAATAATTTGAATTCGGAAACTAGTCAATTAGAAAAGCATATGAATCATGTTACGAAGATTTTAGAACATAATAATACTAATAATAAATTTGAAGAAACTTCGAAGGATACATTCGAAGAAACAACTTCGAAGGATACGTTCGAAGAAACAACTTCGAAGGATACGTTCGA
>JAFIDM010088292.1:814408-844664 GCA_023159025.1 Thereuonema tuberculata
AGAAACAACTTCGAAGGATACGTTCGAAGAAACAACTTCGAAGGATACGTTCGAAGAAACAACTTCGAAGGATATGTTATATGAAAAGACTATTTTTTAAGATATCTAAAAAACAAATTATTAATATTAATTTATCCTTCCGTGATTGATTAATAAAAAAAAGGTAAATATTCTTTTAGTAACTTATTTTGTCAAACAACTGCAATTTGAGATTTTTACTTCATTTTTTAAAATCCCAACTTTCAATTCGATTGCCGTAATTAGCTAAAAAAAAAAAAAAAAAAAAAATCGATAATGAAAAATTTGATAAAATGTCGATTAAATTTAAAATAATAAACTGATAATAAACTGATATACTAATATTTTGTTTATTTTTTTTTTTAATTTTTAAGCTTTCTCATCAGTTAGAAATGAATAGAGTGAATGAAGGTATTATTTATTCATTTAATTTGTAGACATTTTGAGTTTTTTTTCTTCTAATTCTAGTTCTAACTCCTAATAACGTTTTTTTTAATATTATAATAAAACCAGCTTCGAGACAGATAGAGGTCAATATTATTGGAGAAGGATTAAAAGAACATTTCACCCGCACCGCCAACATTTCACCAGCAAGTGTGTCGTCTAAATGCTGCAAATATGAACTACTCGTGTCGCGCAAACAGCGAAAATTTATCCCGGACAATAAGAAAGACGAGAACTACTGGATTCGACGACGACAAAATAATGAAGCGGCCAAAAGATCGAGAGAAAAACGCCGCCTCAATGAAATGGTTTCAGAGAGCCTAACTCTACAACTTATCAAAGAGAATGTCATTCTCAAAGCGCAACTGAATGCCATTAAAGAGAAGTACGGTATCGACGGAGAAAGTTTAGTGAAAGCGAAACAAGTGCCACTCACGCTTATTTGAAAAAAAAAAAAAATTAATCAATCAAAAAGCTATAGACTATGTATGATACGTAAGAGAGCCGTAGAAAAATAAATTTCAAGTATTTAATTACAAATTTTTTTTTGTTCGTTCTTTATTTAAAGGATTAAAAAAATTTTCATTCTTTTTAAAAAAAAGTAATTTAAAAAAAACAAAAAACAAAAAAACAAAAATATAATATAGTCTCATTTATTTATGAATTTCATCAACGCGAAATCTTTTTTATTTTTGATTTTATTATTTTTTCCCACTAATTTTGGCGACGAGCGAATCAACGTGGCCGCTTTTAATATACAAAATTTCGGAATTAAAAAAGTCAATAATGCTTCCATTCGAGATATTATAGTTAAAATAATATTAAGATACGATTTGATCGCGATTCAAGAAATTGTTGATAAATCGAATAAAGCGATCTATACGTTATTGAAAGAAGTTAACGATAAAACGAGCGAAGGTTTTTACCAGTTAAAACTAAGTACTCGATTAGGAAGATCATTCGCTAAAGAACAGTACGGATTTTTTTACAGGGCGGATAAACTCGAGGTCAATAAAGATTACGTATATGACGATATTGAAAAAGATATATACGAACGAGAACCTTACATCGTACAATGGAAAACTATATCCGGAAATTTTCTATTCACTACTATAGTTATTCACGTGAAACCCGCAAAAGCATTGACGGAATTACAAGATTTGCATCGCGTAATGGAGGAGGTTATGGGAGCGATGAACAATGTCGTTTTGATGGGAGATTTCAACGCCGATTGCAATTACGTTAGCAAAAAAAAGCGAGTTACGATTCCTTTATATACCGACCGAAAAAAATATGTGTGGTGGATCGACTCCGAAGACACTACTAGCACTCCGAGAAATTGCTCTTACGATAAAATCGTCGTTAGCAAAGAATTATCGCAGTACTTGGTTAAAGATTTCCCAAAAGTATTTCGTTACGATAAAGAATATAAACTTAAGTCTAAAAAAGCGATAGCTGTTTCCGATCATTATCCCGTTCAAATCATTTTAAAGTTTCCTTCTGTCTATAAAGTCAACCAAAAAAAAAAACGAAACAATGCGAATTGATATAAAACCTTAATTTTAAAAAAAAAATCAAAGTATTTAAATCTTTGTTCCATTAAAACAAATTCAAAAAACAAATTCAAATTAACTCTATATTAAATAATATGTAAGTAAAAAACTAATAATTTAAATCGGAATCTTTTAATTCACATTTCGATTTATTTATTTAATTCAATTTATTTTTATTTCAGATTTCTTTTCGATTTTTATATTCGACACCATCACAGAGGATCCCAGTAAGAGTCTTCAGTAAATTCAACAACACCGTAAAAATCTGGAAATGGATGACGATCTCCTGGATTTAAGTCGAGAAAATACCCGATTACGATCATTCGAGAACTGGCCAAAAACTGCACCAGTAAGCAAACTGAAATTGGCAAAAGCGGGTTTTTTTTATACTGGAAAGGATTATATAGTCAAGTGTTTTTCGTGCAATTGTGAAGTGAACGATTGGAAGTTTGGTGATCGGGTTATTCAAAAACACTCAGCCACTAATCCGAATTGTGAATTCATCAAACATATTTCTAGAAACAGTGAGAGTGCCACGGAATCGACGCAAAGTGTCAGCCCGCCCATCCAGTCCACTTCCTCTGCATCTCCGCAACTCCAGCCAACTCAGAATAGCAGGAACCGAGACAACAAAATTTGGCATACATTTGAATCCTTAAGACAGGAATCCGAGAGACTGAAGACATTCAAAGGTTGGCCTTTGCCTTTTGTCACACCGGAGAACCTTTCTAAAGCGGGTTTCTTTTACCTAAAGGTTAGCGATAAAGTGCAGTGTGTGTATTGCCGAGGAATAGTGGGTGAATGGGAGGTCGGAGATATTCCTATAACGGAGCACCGTAGGCATTTTCCGACCTGTCCTTTCGTGAAAGGTCAGAATGTAGGCGACATTCCCGCTGGAAATGGCAGTGACATCGACCCTTCATCGTTTGCTCCACGCCACGAAGAGAATCAACAACCCTCTAGCGACATCGCGGGTCTGATAAATTTTCATATGCTTTCCAGACCCGAAAAAGGATACGTGACCAATTCTGAATTAGAAGAAATGGGAATTCTTACGAGACGCCATGGCCCTAAACATCCCAACTATGTAACCGAGGCATCCCGACTGCGTTCGTTCGCTCCCTGGCCCGAAACCTTTCATCAGAAACCAGAAGATTTGGCTAATGCGGGGCTGTATTATGCAGGTGTTAGCGATCATGTGAAGTGTTTTTACTGCGATGGTGGCCTGAGGAATTGGGAGCCGACGGATGATCCGTGGATCGAGCACGCCAGATGGTTCGGCAAATGCGAATTTGTAATCTTAAGAAAGGGAAAGGAGTTTATTAGGATGGCTAAACAACAACGTCCAGAGGCGGCAATGGTTAGCAATAATTGTTCACAGCCTAGTCCGTCACGAGTCAAGAACAATGGTACAACTTCTCCGGAGCTCTTAATTAGTATTATGCAGACTCCTATTATATCGGGAGTCTTGGACATGGGCATCAAAGAACAGTTGGTTCGTGCAGCTTTAGTGAGACAATTACAGCAAACCGGCCACTCGTTCTCTTCCTCGGAAGACCTTCTCGACTCGTGTCTAAAACTACAAGAGGAAATAGAAGCTGAACCCAATCCGAATGAAGATAAAATTTCTCAACCTATTCCTGCGGGAAATACGTCGATAAGTCCACCATCATCATCATCAGTTGGAGCTCCAACTATGGTCCATTCATCTTCTATACAAAGTGGAGTTAAGGATTTAGAAATTAAAACGGAAGATCTAACACTCGAAGAAGAGAATCAACGACTGAAGGAGATGCGTTTGTGTAAAGTGTGCATGGATGAAGAAATTGGTGTGGTATTTCTCCCCTGTGGCCATCTTATCACCTGTCCCAAATGCGCTCCTTCTCTACAGGAATGCCCCATGTGCCGACAAGAAATTCGTGGAACCGTGCGGACATTTCTGTCTTGAACTCATCAGATTATTTAAAGAAGTCGTTTGTAAACTCTTGTTAAAATATATTCTCATTCTTCAAATTAATTAAAATTTCAAACTTAACCGATTGTTATTTGTCATTTTTTTAAAGATTTAATAAAATTTCCCTCATCCAAATAAATTTAATAATACTATAATGTAATGATCAAAAAAAAAAGTGCTAAAAAGAAAATATGAATTAGAAGTTATATAAATTTAAGCTTATTTTTGTAGAAATGATCAAAAACTGAAATGAAACATTAAAAGTAAAAAAAACAAAAAAATTAGAAAGAATCATCAAAAGTATTTAAAAAGAAGATTTAAAAAGAAAAAAAGAATCATAATTATTTTGGATACTTTTTGGAAACAAAGCATCAAAAGTATAAAAAAGAAATTGGATAACAAATATCAAAAATATAGTAATAAATTTATTGAATCATCAAAAAATATTATAATTTAATTTTTTTATCAAAAAAATTTGGGAAACATTACATCAAACAAACATCGAAAGTATTAATAATAAATTTATTGAATCTTAAAAAAATATAAAATAATGAAGTTTTGGATTATTGAATCATATTTTTTTTTTATTAGAATCATCAAAAGTATAAAAAAGAAAACTGGTCTTTTAGTTGTGGAAAGAGCCACCTGAGGTGCGCCTTTATCGCGTTAGACTGGTGTTTGTGCTTCTCAGAGTGGACATTCGGCTTCTTACCAATATGCCCCGGTCGTTCCTTATCAAAAGGCACTTCGGGTACTCCCTGAAAAAGAGATCCATACCGGATCCCGACCAGCTAGCGGAAGAGCAGAACAAAATCGGTAAGTCAGTGTTAAAAAATAGTAATGTTACAATACGCCCAAGCGCATTAAGTGTGGGATCAATTAGGCTTTTAAGAAAATAATCCTTACAAATTCTAAAAGTCTATATTTATTTAAATCCACACTAACTTTCGATTTTGACAGGAACTGGCAAATATTTTATCTGTTGAAAATGTACTTTTTTTATGTTTTGTTTTGATAATTAATGATATTCTGCTGTTCCGATACAGCTACAGTATTATTTACACGACCAACCTCTTCGTTTGACAAAGACCTCACAGTTTATTCCCAATAAAACACAAAGTATTGTGAATAGTAGAATTATTATTGTTATTTAATTGCTTGGTCTTTTTTTTTTTTTTTTTATAACTCAAATCTTTTTCTTTTTTAGATGATCTTCTTTCTGTGGAAGCGTTGTCTCCCCAACCGTCTTTCATTGATTCGAGATGTATCAGCAGCAGTTCGGAGAAGATTGTGTCCACTCCACCGCTAGCAGTGGCTCGGCCATCCGACGATGCCCAGACTCCACTATTCGAGCCGATCAAGCTTAACACCACCTTCTGGTTTAAGACAGTCATCCTACCTCACTTACCGTTTAACTTATCGACGCTGTATCTGGCTTTTCATTTGTCTTCACCCAACGCCGACATGTACCATCATCGCCAAAAGATGACGGCAGGTCTGATGTCGCCGCTATACCCGGTGTTGCCGATGCAGAGATCGGTAAATCTACGGTCTCTGTCTCCCTACAACAACGGGGACTCGCCGCCATGTAAAATTTGTAGAAGTCTGAAAAAAGCAGAACCCTTAGCGCCTTTAAGACCTTCGTCGAAAAACAACCACTATACACACACCAATACGCCAACCGGTGACGTTAGCTATCTTCCAAGGGTGTGGCCAGAAAAACAGAGTGAAAACAAACACTGTGCTAATCCCGGTGGGAATAAAAAACTTCACGAGGCTTCTCGGTACCAGTGCTTCGACTGCAACAAGAGCTACTCCACGTATCGCCGTTTAACAAAGCACCAGCAATTCTACTGCGTGATGTCCTTAAGTTGTAAATACTGCGAAAAGGCTTACGAGAGACTAGGATCGCTAAAAATGCACATCCAAACGCACACGCTGCCCTACAAGTGCAAACTGTGTGGAAAGAAGTTTTCGCGTTCCTGGCTGCTTCAAGGACACATTCGAACGCATACCGGAGAGAAACCATTTGCCTGCCAATACTGCAACAGAGCATTCGCCGACAGATCTAATCTCCGCACTCATCTAAAAACCCACTCCGGAGTTAAGAAGAAACATGTCTTCAACTGATAAATTTATTCAATCATACAAAGTACATCAAAAGTAAAATCAAAAGTAATATAATAAATTTATTTTCATCAAAAGTATACATTTTTTTATTTAATCATCATTTAATCATCAAAAAGTATAACATCAAAAAGTATAATAAAAAAAACTTGAGTGTCCTTTCAGTTTGGTAACCAAACATAATTTTTTTTTATTTTTGAAATTGGAAACAAACAAACATCAAAGTATATTAATAAATTAATGGAATCATTGGAAACAAACATCAAAAGTATAAAAAAGATGAGGAAGAAAGACCAGTTTAATGATCGTTATGTTTGTTTTCAAAACCACTTTAAACTACTCTTCATAAAAAACTTTTGTAAGATAGAGTATAGAGTACAAACCTTACCGATTAAGATATTCTAATTGTATTTAATTATAATTTTTTTAAAAAAATTGATTCAGATAATAAATATTATATAATTTTAATAAAACTTTAATATTTAATAAAATAACGTTTGATAATTATTTTTAGGGTGAGCATTTCCCTCACCCATAACAAATAAAAAAAAACAAAAAAAAACCGGGTGAGCACTTGCTTGACCTGCTCTTAAAGTAACTGAATGAACAGAATTTTTAGTTGATTAACACTCATTCTTAAAGTAACTGAATGAACAGAATTTTTAGTTTCTGTCAGTAGTTGGAAAACCATTTAATTAAATTAACGTCCGATATATTTTTCAAACAAATTAATCGTTCTATCCACAAATAATTCGTTTATCATTTCTTTAAATTACTTTCGTCGTTTTGACAATTACTTTCACTACGTTCGTCGACTACTACTTTCGATACTAAATATATAATTACATAGAAATATAATAATAAATTAATTACATATTGGAATAAGTTATATTTATATGAGAATAATTTAATTGGAAATTGAACTTACAAATAAATATTAAAATATTTATATTCGAACAAATTCCTCAATTCGTCTCTCGCCTTCTTTTTATAACTTAAAGAATAATCGAAATCTTCATTAATATCTTCGTAGTTTAGCTCATTTACAATGTTACATTGAATTTCCAGAGGGAAACAATTCAGAAAATCGAGATTTTCTAAAAGAGAACAATTAAAAAAATTTCTCAAAATTGATTTATCCGAATCTCGTTCGATTTCGATCGTTTCGAATCGATCGTTTCTAACGATGGAACTCAGATACGGACAAAGATATTTCGGAATCGGCGAGTGGTTTTTCGTTTCTTTTAAATCTATTAAAAGAAGTCTCGCGTATTCGGTAGTTTTCATACGCAACACTTTATTTCTTAAGCATAACGAATCGAGATAATAACGATATTTTTTAGGCAAATAACAATAAAAAATCTGCCAACTCTCCAGGGAAAAATTTCTTTCTAAAGAAAGTTCGAATTCGCTCGAAAATTCGTAAGAAGCACTGGCGTTAATATGAATTGTTTTAATGAAAGGACTACGTCTTAAGAATTCGTAAACAGGTTCCAAATCAACTGTTGTTCTTTTATTCGTACAACACGTCCAGATGCTCAATTCTAACGCTTTCAAAGGAATGTGTATATTATTATTTTTTTTACGGGTTCGTCGATTTAATTGTTGAAAAAATTCAATCATTCCGCAAAAACTTATAAATATCGACCTGATATTTATAGTTTTTAAACGATTGTAATATCTTCGGCAAAAAGCGAACAAATAATCCGCGAAAAGTTTGCTTTCCGTTTCGTCAATCGCTCTCGGACTAGAGAGACAACTAACGCTCAAAGAAACGAGTGAATTTAAAACTTGTTTTTGATCGTCTTTCAATATCTTTAACAGGCTTAAAAACTCTCTTTGATCAATCACAAAATGTATTTCTTTAAAAAACGATAAATAATCGTTATTAAAATATTTATAATCGCAATTAATTTTCAAATACGATTCATTTCCATTGTTGTATAAAATATCTAAATTTAACAATCTCGCCTTATAATAAATAACCACGTTGGAAAAACTCACTTTATTATTATTTTTGAATCGTTTAATCATTGAAAAAATTTCGTTCGAACGCTGTTCGCGTATATTAACGTGGTGTAACGAAATCGTTAAAGTTTTTCCTTCTAATAAATGTTCAGAATCGACAAAATATTGCAATTGATCCAAAGTAAGTTGGTTATTACATTTATATTCGTCTAATCTAATATATCGTATTTCAGAATGATTTTTACAGGCCGTTAGAAAGTCCGATACAAATTTCTCGTCGATTTCTTCTCGCCGATTCCCTCCCGTTGTGTATAGCTCGACTAAATTTAAATTTTTGAAAAAATCTTTGTAGGTAATTCTATTCCAACTGTTATCGTAGAAAACTTTGAGTATTCTCAAGTGTTTCATATCGGCCAAATAATGCGATACTTTTTCCGTAAAAAGTGGACAGAAAACATCAAAATATAACTCGGTAATCTTTAAGGGTTTTAGAAAATGTAATTTTTCTTCCGTTACTTTTATATATTTAAATTTAAACGATACTATCCATTGTTTTTTCTCCGCTATTTTTAAAAGTTCGTTGCAAATGGGTTCATCGTCATCATTATAATAAATAACTACTTTTTGAATGGAAGAATTTTGTTGTAATACTTGAATTTCTTCGAATGTTAATTCGAGGAAAAAAAACTCTAAACGAGTTATGGTACAAAAAGGATTCGATAAATATTCAAATATATGCGCAGGTTTATCTTTACATAATTGAAAATTACTGAGATAGTGAAAATCTTTCCATCTTTCTTCCAACATTTCAGACATTTTCGACGCAACTATTAAAAAAAAAAAAAAAAAAAAACTTTCAAAATAATTTTAATTTTCAATAAATTTACAATCAAATAAATACCATAAATCAGGAAATCTTCGTATTAACTTTACATAAACAACTTTTAGGAATAACATACAAACAAATTCCAAATAATTTAAAACTAAACAATAATTTAATAAAATTTAATAAAATTAAACAACATACAATGTTCAACAAAAATATAATTTAAATTACATGAATTTGGAATATTATTCCAAGCAAACTTTTATAGAAATTAAAGCTGTGCAGCTTGCAAAGTCCACAGTTATGAAAAAAGTGATGTTGTATCAACATTATATCTATTCCAAAAACTCTTACTGATATACCAATCCACCATTTAACAGAGAAATAATTTCGAAACAATTAACAAAGGCAACTTTAAGCATTTTTGTTTTCGGTTTCATTAAAACACCGTGAATCATTTTATTATGACGATTAATATCTTTCCAATAGACTATAATACTTTCGATTGATTTATCGTTTTTATAATCTTCTTCGAATCGTTTAGAAATAGCACGAATGACCACTCGGCATACCATCGTCGATATACACCATCCTTTCTGCTCGATAAACGTTCACAGCCAGACATAGGCTACGTTCGTTCAATTCCGTTGTAAGTTCTAGAAATCCTGGAAAACCTAATTCGACCATAAAATTCCTATATCGACGATTTATTAAAATACTACAAGTGCTAAATTTTTTACCAAACGGCCATCTCAAATTGCGATACTCCGTTTGTTTCTCTTTTAATTGAATCACGATCCAATAACTTCATTCGTCTCACTACTTTTCGAAATATCTGATATTTTTAAAAAAGATAAGATGTACATTTTTAATTCTATCGGTAACGTTTGTAATCTTCCGTGATCGATAAAAGATAATTTATAGTTTTGTAAAAACGTTTTAAATATTCTTTTATAACTCTCATCAAAATTATTCTTTTCGAAAATATCGTTGTCGAGTATAAATTCCACGTAACGAAATAAGTCTTTTTGAAATGTAGGTGAAATATTATCGGGATTTACAAATTTCGTAAAATTTCTTAACGCATTTTTAAAAAACTTATTTTTTCTACAAACTTTCTCTACCATCAACTCAAAAAAATCGCTACAACTTTCACTTTCAAACTTTTCGAGCGAAAGATTATTTTTTTCTAATCGCGTTAGTTCTCTTTCGATTCTATCAGAATCGATCGCGTCGTAAAAACAATTAAAATATACGTCTATTAAATAAATATTACGATTTAAAAATTTTACGATATTGAACCAAAAAAAATCAGAAATGTCATTCTCGCCAATATCTTCGATATCGCATTCTAAACGTAACACGTTTACATTTTTATTATTATAACGTTCGCAAAAATATAAGAAAGCTTCTCGCGAATCGAAATTTATAAATAAATCCAATTCTTTTAAAAAAGTATTACGATTAATAAAATCGATTACCGTTTTTATATTTGTATTATTAAAGATAAATTTAAAACGCGCGTCTTCGTAATAAACTATCTTCAAAAATGAAATACGATTGGGAATCGTATCGAGAGCGGTAAAAATTAATTCTAGTTCGTAATCGTTTCTTATTTTGATAACTAAAAGTTTCGCTCGTTTGAAAAATAATAATTCATCTAGCGACGAAACATTTTGCAAGAAAGCGGTAACATTTTTTATAGCTAATTTTTGACATCGACCACCACCGCCACCACTATTATCACTATCAACGTCGCCGAATTGTAAACCGAAACGTACGTCGTCTTTATCACGATAAGAAAGATAAAATAAAATATTTCTTTTCGCCAATTCGTTCAATCGATCTTTTGTATTCGAACAAAAATTATCTAAAAACCCCTTTCCCGGTTTAAATTTTCCTAGTTTTATACTTTTACCTTCTTTCAATTTAATCGATTGTAAAAATTGAACACCGTCGCTATAATTAACGTTGCGATTTATTATTTCCAAATGTTGTAAACTCGAATGATCAATCATTATTTCGCATAACGTTTTCATTCTCAACGATTCGAAACTATTATAATTCGAATTAAAATAATTTCTATAATAATTTGTTAAATAAAGTACTCGTACGCTATTATTATTTTTAATATAAGGTAAAAAATCCGTTTCGAAGTTTTCCTTCAAAACAAAATTACCTTGTATTTTTAAAGATTTAATATTAAGTTTTTTCCAAATTTGAATATCTTTCGTAGGTAAGCTTTCACGATATTCATAGTTCAAATTTATTCGTAAATCCTTTCTAAAGGTTAAAGTTTCTAACGTTTTTAGAAACTCTTCGCTGGGATCGCGAAAAGTTATCGTTATCTCTCCAACGGAAGTATTATATTTTAAACTATTTATAATCATCGAATGTATGCAATCTAAATCGTTTTTTTCTTCTTCTTCGTTATTCGTACAATCTAAATTTATGTCTTCAATAGTACAATGAGGTTTCATTAAATATTCTATATTAAGCAAGAGGCCGGCGGCATATTCCGCCGGTGAGTACGATGTATCGATTTTTGTAATTATTTTCTCTTTACGTTGTAAGTTTTCTATATTTAGCATTTTTTTTTTTTTTTTAATTAAGCTAAAATTTATATACAGTTAGGTATCTTATTTCGAACGGATGATTCAATTAGTCACCATTCGTCAGTTTTCGGTCGTTTCTAATTGATCTATAATTAAAAAAAAAAAAAAAAAAAATTATAAACTATATGAAAAAGTTATTTTAAAATAATTATAAAATACTAATCATCAAGATCGGTTAAGAAACAATCGCCTTCCACACATTCAACGGATTAACTTTCGAATAGATACTATTCCGTTCTAATATTTGTATTCGCCGCTCTACGTTTAAACTAGAACAAAAACATTCTACGCAAGTTATTCTAACAAGACGGATTCTTAATGCAATTTTAAATGAGATAGATACTGAAGATTTTACCAAGACGAAAGACATTCAATGTCTTCTTTTTTTTAAAAGTTTATATTGTTCTTGTAATTTTTTTTAGACATTATCGACCGTATAATCTTTCTCGATACGCTGTGAAACAAAAAAAAAAAGAGTATTTAAGCAAATAAATTATTTTTGTGCTATTTGATGCACACATTGGAATACGAAACATACTAAAAATAAAATATAAAATTATCTGAACGTTTTATCTACTTTTTTTTTTTACAGTTTGGTTAGTGAACTGAAGACAATGAGCGAAAACAAAAAGTCCTCGCACACTGAACTATCGTGTCGAAAATCACCGATAAGGCAGAGTGTGAGAATCTTTCGTTTACTCGGGTGTACTCAGATGTAGCTTCATATTTCTTCTTTTTATTATAAAAGTGAGCTCGTGACCAGTTTTAAAACGATCCCAACTTAAATTAAGATTAAAAAAAACCATCATCATAATAAATAATATTAATTGGTAGGTCTTTAACTAATAATGAAAAAAAATAATTAATACTTACCAGTTTCTCAGAATTCAAACAAATGACACTCCCGTTTAGAACTCTTTCCTTATAATAGAATCCTGTAATTAAATAAAAATATTTAAAACATTTTAAATAATGGTGGAGATTTTATATTATAGAATTATTAATAAAAATAAAATGTAAAAAAATTGTTCAAAATAATAATACTTACAAACTGCAATTGTTAAAAGTCTCGCCTAATGTCAGAGGATCGAGTATGTGTAGTTAAAATATACGCTTCGTCTTTCACGATGGTTTTTTTGTCTTCCGAGCGAGCGAAAAAAGACACCGAACAAGCTGTCATTTTCTCGCTTGCTCAATATCTTTCTCGCTTACCCGGTCATATTTAATACACGAAAAGACTTACAACAAAATTAACAAAAAAAAAAAAAAAAAAAATATACTTACAAGCTGCGATACGCTAGAACTAAGAACAATTTTCGAATCAATTAAAGATTGAAAAAAAAAAAGCAACTCATAATGCCTAGTTAAAAAAAACCCATTATCAAAAACACACACACACACACACACACACACACACACACACTTTTTTTAACGCCAATCGATTGATTTAATTCCTTCTTCTTAAGTACAACTGTCACTATACAACATCTGTATTTATACTGATGTTTCAAAATTCAAAAAAGAAAATTTCAAGTTTTTTTTTTTTTTCACAAGATTTGATGACATGCAATAGGTTTTCCTGATGCCGCAGGTGTAGTCATTTCTACGGTATCTTTTTCTTCCGAGCAAGCGAAAAAAGGCGCGGAGCAAGCGTTCTTTCTTTTTTCGTTCGCTCGAGCGTCTTTCCTCGCTCGCTGGGCGATTTTTTTTTTTTTTTTTCCTAAGATCACTGGATGGGCGTTCTTTCCAAGATCGCTCGATTTCTTATTCGGTTCAGATTAATAAAGAGGTCTCGAAGGGTTTTTCCGAAAAACTCGAAAAGTCAATAGTTAACACTCTTATAGAAGTTATAAGAAACTCTGGAAGAATAGTGTCTTTATATTGGATGAGAGATATATGGTTACAAAAAAAAAAATAATTATAATATAAACATCTTACCGGGGTTTTTTTTTGAATCCAGAATGGTTCTAAGATTTAATCCAATTTCGTTATCCAATTTTATGGAACACTGTAAATTAATTACAATCGTAATATCTTTTATTTTTTTAATAAACTTTGATTTAATTACTAAATAGTTAATTAATTAAAAAAAAAAACAACCTTTATAAATTATTAAATACTTACAAGCTGTGGCTATTATACACTCTTTCTAACGCCAACCAACTGAATCAGCTAACCGATAGATCTAATTCCTTCCTCGAGTACAACCGTCACTATCTCGGTGGTGAGACGGTACAACATCTGTTTTTATATCAATGTTTCGTCATTAGAAAAAGTGTAAAAAAAAAACTCGGAAGAATCTTTTATTTTCTAATCTTTTATTTTTTCAAATCCAATTAGAAAGAGTTCAAATAAACATTTTTCTGAATAAGATCACTTACTGCGCTACGTGGATCTTTTGCTTTAAACTAAAATTCGTCCTCAGATCCCTCCGATTTAGATATTAATAAAAATATAGTATTCAAATTTAATAATAGTAATTATTATCATTACGTAGAAAAAATTTCTTATTTTATTCTTCGATAGATTTTTTTTTTCAATAGACTTCTAACTTTGATATTTAAATATTAAACTATTTATAGATATTTTAGAATGAAAACAAAAAAACCTGTCAATTTAATTTTTAATGTTTCTTAATCTATTATCGCTATAACATTCGTACAATAAATAATTCGTAATCTTCGTAAAGTTTCCAATTCTGTAGTTTTATCAATGAAATCTAAAACCTTTTTTTTTTTTAAAAAAAAAAAATCATATGAAATTCAGAATATTTTTCTTAAAATTGCTTTAGTAAGAGTTGTCATTTAATATCCTCTATTTTTAAAAAAGATATTATATATATTTTCAATTCTATCGGTAACGTTCGTATTCTTCCGTGATCGATAAAAGATAACATGTAATTTTCTAAACATCTTTTAAACATTTTCTTATAACTCGCGTCAAAATTATTCTTTTCAAAAATGATATCATTTTTGAATATAAATTCCATGTAACGAAATAAATCTTTTTTAAACGTAGGTGAAATATCGGGATCTTTTATTAATAATAATTTCGTAAAATTTCGTACTGCATTTTTAAAAAACTTATTTTTTCTACAAATTTTTTTTAACGCCAATTGAAAAATGTCGCTACAATTTTCACTTTTAAACTTTTCGAGACAAAGATAATTATTTTTTTCTAATTGCATTAGTTCTCTTTCTATTCTATTTGAATTACATTTATCGTCAAAAAAACCATCCAAATGTACATCTATTAAATAAATATTACGGTTTAAAAATTTTACCATATTGAACCAAAAAAATTCACCATTATCAGACTCGTCAGACTCGTGAATATCACATTCGAAACGTAATACGTTTAAATTTTTATTGTTAAACCGTTCGCAAAAATACAAAAAAGCTTCTCGCGAATCGAAATTTGTAATTAAATCTAATCGTTTTAAAAAAAATATTACGGTTAATAAAATCTATTAACGTTTTTATATTTCTATTATCGTATCCAAAATTCGTTTCGTTGGAATAAAATGATTCGAGAGAATTTATTTTCAAAATTGAAATACGATTGGGAATTGTATCGATAGCGGTGAAAATTAATTCTAGTTCATAATCATTTTTTACGTAGACGACTAAATGTTTCGCTCGTTTGAAAATTAATAATTCATCTAGCGATGAAACATTTTGAAAGAAATCATTAACATTTATTATGGCTAATTTTTGACATCGATTACTACCACCGCCACCATCTCCGTCGTCGCCAAATTGTAAACCAATACGTACGTCGTCTTTATGACGATAAGAAAGATGAAATAAAACATTTTTTCGCACCAATTCGTTCAATTGATCTTTTATATTCATTCGATTCAAATTAAAGATATCTAAAAAAAAAATTTTCTAGTTTAAAATTTCCAAGTTTTATAATTTTACCTTCTTTCAATTTAATCGATTGTAAAAATTGAACGACATCTCTATAATTTATGTGACAATTTATTATTTCTAAATAGTTTAAACTCGAATGATCGATCATTATTTCGCATAATGGTTTCATTTGTATCGATTCGATATAATTAAGATATAGTAAAGAAAGAACTTTTATAGTTTCATTATTCGTAATATATTGTAAAAAATCTGCAAAAAAATCTATTTTCCCATAGAGAACAAAAATATTTTCTATTTTTAAATATTTAATATTAAGGTTTTTCCAATTATGAATATCTTTCGTAGATAGGCCGAACCTACACTCGTATCGTAAATTAATTCGTAAATTCTTTCTTGATGTTAAAACTTCTAAATTTAGAAACTCTTCTACGCTAGAATCGCAATGAGTAATTGTTATCTCTCTGACAGAAGTATTATATTTTAAATTATTTATAATCGCCGAATCCCTATAATCTAAATCTATTTCTTCGATAGTACAATAAGGTTCTATTAAATAATCTTTATCGATCAATGATTTATCGATTTTTGTAATTATTCTCTCTCTACGTTGTAACTTTGTTATATTTAGCATTTTGTTTTGTTTAATTATCGATATTTTATTTTCAACCTATTTATACAGTTTAGAGTGAATGAAAAATTGATGGCATTCGTATGACATCATCCATCTCTCCAAGTGGAAAGCTTGATCGATACATAGAATATCATCGAAAGGCAAGTTTCACTATAGGATCTTAATGTTAATTCGTTTAAAACACAAGTTACCCTTTTCATTAAAGTAATTAAGTGACTTTCGTCGATCTCACAATCGAGCCACGTGAAAGATTTCAATTTAAGACGACTGAAGTGACAATTTTTTTTCATATCGACGAGTATTGTATTCCAAATTCGAATAGTGAGTTTTTTTTTTTTTTTTTTATCGTACATTCGTCTACCGTCGTCATTTTTTTTCATTAACCAATAAAATGTGTAGTCGTCCATTACTTTAATTTCCTAGTTCTCTACGGAGAACAGAGGAAGTAAATACAAAGTTTTGACGAGACTAATTTGATAGTAAAAATTCGGACAATTAACTTTACTCGTTAATCATTTCGACAATGTCTTTTAAAACTGTTCTTAGTATAGTATAGTATAATATAGATTTGTCAAAACACTTAACGAAGTATTCACTCGTAAACATTCCATTAATTTTATTCCTTTTTAATAAAAAAAAAAAAAAAAAAGAAAAAAAAATCTTATAAACTTAATAGAACAATTGATTGTTTGATATCTTTACGAATAACGTTTAAAAGTTTCTCTGATATGATTTACAAATTTTAATGAAAAGAACGACATCATTTCCATTTTATCTTTAAACTGAATAAAAAAAAAATACAAAAGCAATTATTAATTAAGATACCTTTATTCAATATAGCAAAAATAAAATTGATTCAGTTATTATTTTTTTTTTTTCAAATTCTATGACAATTATGAGAAACTAGTAAAAATAATTGAATAAATAAAATAATAATATCCGTTTTTCCTCATCTTTTGTTTTTTTTTTACAATCTTTTATGAGCAGACGTTAGTAAATAGTAGAAGCGATTGCAGTTTGTAAACCAAATGAGATGAAAGTCTTCCATTTACTCCTTTATTAGAAATTAGAACACTTTAATCTCATTCGGTCAACACTATTCTAGAAGCTTCTTGGAATGCAAATGAATGGCACTCTTTCCTTGTACTGGAATACTGTAAAATAAAAATAAAAAGAAAGAAACCTTTTAAAAAATGATTAATACTTACAAGTTGTGGTTGTTAAAAGTCTCGCATAATACATCGCCAGAAGATCGAGTACAATTTCGTCATTAATGCGTACTATTATTTCCTAGATAACAAGATATGTGCATGACAGAGGATCGTGCTACATTGTGTTTTGTTTTTTTTTTTTTTCTTCCGAGCAGACGGGAAAAAGACATCGAATAAATTGTTTTGAACTCGCTCGCCGTATATCGACTTTATCTTCAGAAAAATAACATAAAAAAATTATAATACCTTACAAGCTGCACATAAAGTTAAATTTTCTAGAAACTCTTCGCTGAATCTTCGATACACTGCACAATCGAAATCTAACTTCTTCGATAGTGCAACGGAAGTCGCATTTTTATAGACACCGGCCTCGAGACCGTCAGCTTTCTTTTCTACCGGTGAGCACGATATATCGAGTTTCGTAATTATTTTCTCTTTATGAAGCATTTTTTTTTTTAATTATTAAATATTTTGGTTTTTTCGAGCTATTTATACAGTAGTTTGAACGATGAAACTAATCTCACTCATTAATTAAAAATAAAATGCTATTAAAAATAAGAACAATATTCAAATTCTTTTCTATTTTTTTTCTACTATAGATCTTTTGAGGAAACAACAACAACCACTCATACGTGAGGAAACCGCGTATTTAGTTAAATTATACATGAAAAAAAAAATAATATTGAAAAATTCAATTCAAGATTATTTTATAAATAATTGCTAATTACGATATAGTTTTCTTTCGAAGAATTGTGATTTATTATTATAGAAGAATAGTCTCGAAGTATCTTTTATTAAATATGCCATTGGTATCCTTAGAAATTAGATCGTTTACTAATATCATTATAGATAAAAAAAAAGAGAAGAGCCAATAGTTTTTTTAAAAAAAAAGTAGTATTTTATTAATCATTAAAATGCGGTTCCAGATTATCAGATACATCAAATGTATTAATTACAACCTTTATTATTTTTTATTTCTTTCCAATTGCTAATAAATGTCAATTTATACAAAATGTAAAACAAAATCAATAATAAAGTCGTTGTTAAATTATAAAAAAACAAAAAATTTGAGTAGCTCAATAAATATTTAATAGAAAATGTTAGTTAATGAAAATACAACTATTTATAGGATATTTTAAAGACGAAAAATATTGTTATAAAAAAAGTTAAAATGAAATTCAGCTTTAGTAAAGAGTTTGCACAAATAAATTCTTCCCTGATCCGTTCGGTTATTCTATATTCGGTTATTTAATGTCCTCTATTTTTAAAAAAGATAATATGTCTATTTTCAATTCTATCGGTAACGTTTGTATTCTTCCGTGATCGATAAAAGATAACGCGTAATTTTCTAAAAATCTTTTAAAAATGCTTTTATAACTCTCGTCAAAATTTTTCTTTTCAAAAATATCATTTTTGAATATAAATTCCATGTAACGAAATAAATCTTTTTTCAACGTTGGTGAAATATCTATATCGGAATCATCCTTTATCGATAATAACTTCGTAAAATTTTGTATCGCATTTTTAAATAACTTATTTGTTCTACAAATTTCTTCCAACGTCAGTTGAAAACTTTGGCTACAATTTTTACTTTCAAACTTTTCGAGACAAAGATTATTTTTTTGCAATTGCATCAATAGTTCTCTTTCTATTGTACTCGTACTAATTTTATCGTAATAATGAAAATATACATCTATTAAATAAATATTACGGTTTAAAAATTTTACGATATTGAACCAAAAAAAGTCACAATTGCCAGACTCGCGATAGTCAGACCCGTCGTGTTCTTGAATATCGCATTCCAACCGTAATACGTCTAAATTTTTATTACTGAAATGTTCGCAAAAATATAAAAAAGCTTCTGGCGAATCGAAATTTATAATTAAATCTAATCGTTTTAAAAAAGTATTTCGGTTAATAAAATCGATTAACGTTTTTATATTTCTTTTATCGAAGATATATCTAAAATCCGTGTCCTCGGGATAAAATGCTTCGAGAGAATTTAGTTCCAAAATCGAAACGCGATTGGGAATGGTATCGAGAGCGGTGAAAATTAATTCTAGTTCACGATCGTTGTTCACGTTCACATCTAAATGTTTCGTTCGTTCGAAAAATAAAAATTCATCTAGCGACGAAACATTTTCTAAGAAATCAGTAACGTTTTGTATAGCTAATTTTTGACATCGATCATTACCGCCATCACCGTCGTCGCCAAATTGTACGCCGAAATGTACGTAGTCTTTATCACAATACGATAGATAAAATAAAACATTTTTTCTCGCCAATTCGTTCAATCGATCTTTTATATTCATTCGATTCAAATTAAAAATATCTAAAAACCATTTTTCTAATTTAAATTTTCCAATTTTTATACTTTTACCTTCTTTTAACTTAATCGAATGTAAAAATTGAATAACATCGCTGTAATTAACGTCGCTATAATTTATATTGCAATTCTTTATTTCCAAATGTTTTAAACTCGAATGATTAATCATTATTTCGCATAATGTTTTCAGTTGCAACGACGATTCGATGTGAAGACACGCTAAAGAAAGAACTTTTATATTGTTATTATTTCTAATATATTGTAAAAAATCTGTAAAAAAATCTGTTGTAAAATTGTCCGTATAATTGAAATTACTTTTAATTTTTAAATATTCAATATTAAGGTTTTTCCAAATATTAATATGTTTCGTAGATAAGTTACTATAACAGTCGTATTGCAAATTTATTCGTAAATCTTTTCGAGACGATAAACTTTCTAAACTTTCTAGGAACTCATCTTCGCTGGGATCGCAACCAGTAATCGTTACCTCTCCGACGGAAGTATTACATTTTAAATTATTGATAATTGTCCAATCCGTACAATCTAAATCTATTTCTTCTATAGTACAATCAGGTTGCGTTACATAATCTATATCGATAAATGATTTATCGATTTTGGTAATTATTCTTTCTTTACGTTGTAACTTTATATGTAGCATTTTGTTTTGTTGCATTAATAAATAGATTAATTAATAATATTTTATTTCCGAGCTATTTATACGGTTAGAGTGAATTACAGTTGGAAAAAAAAAAACAAAAACCAATATACCAAATCGTTCTATCAAAAAATTAAAAGAACTGTTTTATTTGAAAAGTAGAATACAAAATTTTTTTTACATTATTATCCTACGTTAAAATTAGAAAATATATATCCTAAATTATTTGCCGTCTCCTGGCGAGTTAGAGCATAATCAAAATCTCCGTTGATATCTCTATAGTTTAAATCGTTGACGATCTTCGATCCAATTTCGGGAGAGAAACGACGATTCAGAAAATCGAGGTTTTCCAAAAGAGAATAGTTCAAAAAGTTTTCCAAGATTTTTTTTTCCGATTTCTGTTCGATTTTAATTTCTTCGAATCGATCGTTTCTAACGATAAAACTTAAATAAGGACGGAGATATTTGGGAATCGATTCGTTTCTTTCTTTTGAATCCATTAACACACGTCTCGCGTATTCGATAGTTTTAGAACGTAATAAACGATTTCTCCAACATACGGAAGATAGATATTTACAATAGAACGGCAGCTCTTCCTTATAAAAATGATTAAATATATGACAAATTTCTAAAGAAAAATTTCTTTCTACGTTGGAACGTTCGATTTCGTTCGGAAATTTTAGTTTATAGTCCGAGTCGAGCGTAAAATTTTTAATAAAAATATTATTCGTTAGAAACTCGTAAACGATAGGTTTTAAATCGTTCATATTATACTCTCCGCAATCGATATCAACGTCGATGTACAACGTCTTAAAAGGAACAACCGTCGTCGTTGCGAGTTCGTTCAATCGTCGAAAAAATACGATCAGTCCGCAAAAATTCATATCGACGTAAACATTTAAAACTTTTAGATTTTTGCTTTTAGAAATGTTCAACAAATAATTAGCGAAACGATCGCTTTCAGTTTTATTCAAATATAAACATTTATCGTTATCGTTGGTACGAATAGTCAAAGAAGCGAGAGAATTTAAAACGATCGTTCGTTCCTCGATCAATTTTAATAAATCCGCGGTATAAATAGTTACTTCTTTTAGAAACGATAAATTAGTAAAAAACAAATCGTAAGTATTCGTGGAATAAGTATACGAAAGCCGTAGTAAATTATTATATCGTTCCTTTCCGTTATACGAAATATCAAAATGTGTAAATTCGTAATCGCTTTCGAAGATTTCCGCTTTCGTAAATCGTACGTTAGTTTCATTATCGTTATTAATTCGTTTAATTATCGAAACTACGTCGTCCCAATTAGAATCTCTCGCATCGACGTAGAGTAGAGAAATCTTTAAAGTTTTCCCCTCTAAAAAATGTCCAGCTTCGATAAAGCGTAACAAGTGATCTACGGTAAATCGATTATTTTTCAGCGTGACGTATCGTACGTTAGGATGAGTTCTACACGTCGTTAAAAAATCCGCTATGAATTTATCGTCGATTTCATCGTTTTTCAAGTCGGGCAAACGTATTTGTACTAAATTTAAATTTCCGAAATACTCTTTATAGGAAACGCTATTCCACGGTACTTGATTTCGATCCATCGCGGGTCTATCGTTCCAATCGGAAATTTTCAGTTTACGCAAACGTTTCATATCGACCAAACATTTCGATAATTGATTCGTCAGGAGAAAACAACCTTCGAAACTTAAATCGGCTATACGTAAAGATTTTAGAAAATAGAGCGTCTCATCCGTTATATTTTTATTTTTAAAACGAATCGATACGATCCAATTTTGTTTTTCCGCTATTTCGAAAAGATCGGTATAAATCGGTTCTTCTACGTAGTCAACGATTAATTTTTCGATGGAACGGTTTTGTTCTAATACTCGAATTCGTTCTAAATTCAAACAAGAACCACAACAATAACGTACGCAACATTCCACGCATTCCAGACATCTTATTTGACAAGACGAATCCGCTAAATATTTCAATAGATGCGAAGGCGTTGATTTACGTAATTGGAAATGAGTTAGATAGTCGAGATTTTGCCATTCAAAACATCGTTCTTCTAATTCATTGGACATTTCGATAACTAAAAATAAAAAAAAAAAAAAAACGAAAAATATAACATACATTTTTTATTAATCTTTTAAAAAAATACAAAATAAATTAAAATTAAAATTAAGCATCTAATAATAAAGTAAAATCATCCTGATCGAATAAATAAACTAAATCTTGTACACTATTTCTACAAATTTCTCTCGTTAAATAATAATTAAATTCTCCGTTTATATCTCGATAATTTAAATATTGTATAATCTGAAATACAACTTCGAGAGAAAAATGACGATTTAAAAAAAAATCGAGATTTTCCGAAAAAGAATAATTTAAATAGTTTTCAAAGAATTTTTTTTCCGATTTTTTCTCTATTTTAATTTTTTCAAATCGATCGTTTCTAACGACGAAGCTCAAATACGGACAAAGATATTTCGGAATCGGCGTAAATAGATGGTAGGCGTTGTTTTTTTCCTTCGAATCCACTAAAAGACTTCTCGCGTATTCGGTCGTTTTCAAACGTAATAATTGATTTCTCTTGCATAAAGATAGAAGATGAGAGGAGGAAGGCTCCTCGTAGTCGTCATAAGAAACGAACATCCTACAATCCTCTAAAGAAAAATTTTCTTCTAAAGAAGAACATTCCATAATTTCATTCGCAAATTTTAATTTATATTTTTCTAAAGAAGGATTTAAATAGAGATAAAAGGTTTCGATATAGGGATTATTCGTTAAAAATTTGTAAACGATAGATTTTAATACGTCGCTGCTGCTATTATTATTTTTTTTACAACACCATGTCACATTAATTTCTAATTTTTTAAACGCCTTCATTTCTTTTATTCCTCGATTCAATCGTTGAAAAAATACGATCGTTCCGCAAAAATTCAAATTTATACCAACATCGAAAGTTTTTAAATTTTTAAAACGTTTAGGAATTTTCAACAAGTAAACGGCGAAAAGGTCGCTTTCCAATTTAGTAAAGTCTTTTTCGGCAATCATTCTACTATCAAGACTCAAAAAAGTGAGCGAATTCAAAACGATCTTTTCATCATCGATCAACGTCTTTAGCAATTTTAATAATTCCGTTCGATATATACAAAAAAATCTTATTTCTTTTAAGAAAGATAAACTATAATAAAAAAAAGAATCGTTAAAACTGTAGCTATACCGACAGTTTAGTTTTAAAGTATTCGATCGTTTCTCTCCATTATACAAAATATCGAAATAGAAAGACTCGGATCCCAAAAAAATTTCCGCCTTCGTAAAAAATACGTTCTTTTCGCTATCGTTGTTAATACTTTGGATCATCGAAATTATATCTTTCTTAGAAGAAAAATTATCGCAATAAAGCCGGTCGAAAGAGATCTTTAACGTTTTTCCTTCTAAATAACGTTCGAGTTCGATAAAGCGTAGCAATTGATCTTTGGAAATTTTACGACCGTACAGTTTAACAGATCGTATATTGGGATGATTTTTACACGTCGTTAAAAAATCCGCTATAAATTGCTCGTCGATTTTTTCTTTCGAATCGTTCAAAAAATGTATTTCTACTAAATTTAAATTTTTGAAAAACTCTTTCCTGGAAATTTTATTTTTCATCATCTTATGGGAAAATTCAATTTCCAGTTTTCGTAAATATTTCATATCGGCCAAGTAATTCGAGAATTCTTTCGTAAACGAACAACAATCAAATTTTAAATCGGTTATTCGTAAAGACTTTAGAAAATATAGTATCTCGTCCGTTATATCGATACTTTCAAATCGAATCGATACGATCCAATTTTTTTTTTCGGCTATTTGAAAAAGATCGTTATAAAAGGATTCTTTGACGGTGTGGACGAAAGCGTAAAAGTCAATGTCGTCAGATTGGTGTACTCTTTTTCTGGTATATACGGGAGGTTCTTTTACACATTCAAAAATTAATTTTCGAATAGATTTATTTTCTTCTAATATTCGAATTCGCTCCAAATTTAAACTAGAACTAAAACATTCTATACAAGTTATTTTACAAGAGGGATTCTTTAAATAATTCCATAGATACGAAGGTGTTTTTTCGTGTAACTTTAAATAAAGTAGATAGTGAAGATTTTGCCATTCGTCTCGATTCGATTCGTCCGAAAACAGACGTTGACGGAGTTCGTCTTCCGTCAAATTTATCACAAGACATTCGTTGTTTTCGTTGTTTCGTTGTTCTTGAAGTAATTGTTTAGACATTATTATACGAAACACTATAAAAAAAAATATTTTAAATGAATATTTTTGAATCGGTAATTAAGTATTTAAATTTTAGATAAATATAATAAAGAACAAAACAAAACTTACCTGTATAATGTTTATCCGCTCACCTCAACTGGAAATAAAATCCTGTTAAAAAAAAAATAAATATACATTTTGTGTAAATTGCTTTTTTTTTTTTTTTTTTGCTTTTTTTTTTGCTTTTTTTTTTAAACCGGTTTTTTTTTTTTGAAAAAAAAAAAAAACATCTAAATGAAGCAATTTTTCTTTAAAAAGATAAATATTTAAAAATTCTTGTCAAGGTTATATAAATTTAAGATATTATTTTGTTTTTCTTTTTTTTAGCTACATGATTTTTTTTTTACAATAATACGATCTGGTTATACTGCAGATACTGATAAAACAATATCGGAGATCAAATAACATAAATCTTATACATCACGAGTATCGTTAAACATACTTTCTAAATATTCTATAAAATAAAGTACACTTACCTGATATTTTTCTGTTAGAGGTTTTTATTTTAACTTTTCTCTCAGCTAACGAAGATCAGTAACTGGAAATAATATGATATGAAAGATCATCTAATAAACAATATTAAAGGTTTTTTTTTTTTTAGAGTAAAATTACAATCAAACTAAATTAACATATAATTCCATTCATTAAATAATAATTAAAATCTCTTTGTCTCCATAGTAGTCTCCATTTATGTCTTTTAATTATGATTTGAAATATTGTATAAACGAAGTAACGGAAGGTGATCGAATTAGTTTAGTTTATGAAATTTATTAAACACGAATTACTGTCCGGTATCAAACTGAATGATTTGAAAGAATATAATTCGCTAACGAAATATAATTGGTAAGATATTAACGATCGATAACATTACCAGTTATTTCGAAATCCCGAATCCCAAATACGTCTATAACAAACGCGGTCTGATTCACGATGAAATAGAAGAAGACGATTATGGATTCGAAGATTTATATGATAAAATAGACCAATCACGTTTTTATTTAAAGATTATGTTTTTTACAGCGTGATGATTTCGACTATCTGGGAATATACGGTTTTATAAAGGTAATTCTACCATTCGAGAAGACAAAACTTTCATACCTACCAAGATTTAGTGTGTGAAATGATAAAGATTGACTATGAAATAATTATCATAACGCTATTTATATATCATCAGTAATTTTTATTGCATGATATTTTTTTAAATAATTTATTTTAAAAGATAATTTTATTATTTCTTTTACAACATAATTTAAATCAATAATCTATCATATAATAATGAGGATCGAATAAATAACTCGTATCTTTTATCTTTTTTGAACCTAAAGCGTAATTAAAATCTCCGTTTATATCTTCGGTTTTTAAATTTTCGACGATTTTGAATTGAATTTCAAGAGAGAAAAGATCGAAACAATCGAGATTTTCTAAAAGAGAATAATTAAAAAAATTTTTCACGATTGATTTTTCCGAATGTTCTTCGATTTCGATTTTTGCGAATCGATCGTTTCTAACTACGAAACTTAAATAGGGACGAAGATAGCTCGGGATCGGTGAAACCAGATGATAGGCGTTGTTTTTCGCTTTCAAATCTAGTAAAAGGCGTCTCGCGTATTCGGTAGTTTTCAAGCGTAATATTTTATTTCTTCTACATATAGAATTTATATAATGACAATAAGCAGGCCTCTTTTCGAATAGAAAATATAAAAAATCACATTTTTCTAAAGAAAAATTTTTTTCCAAAGAACGTTCGATTTCGTTCGAAAATTTCAAAGAAAAATACAAATCGAGACAAAATTTATTGATATAAGGACTATTGGTTAAAAATTCGTAAACGAGAGATTGTAATTCGTTTACAGTTTTTTTCGTACAACACTCTTCGATCTGAAGTCCTAATTTTTCGAACGGAACTCTTCGTCCGTTTATTCGTTGAAAAAAAACGATCGATCCACAAAAACTCACGTTAATCATACTAATGTTTAAAATTTTCAAATGTTTCCGTTCTGAAATTTTCAACACGTAATTTGCGAAACGTTCGCTTTCGGTTTTATCGAATACGCTCGTATCGTGACAAGTGACGCTCAGAGAAGTAAGCGTATTCATCAAAGCGACTCCACCATTATCGTTTAATATTTGTAATAATTTTAATAATTCGATTTGATGGATACTATAAAAATCTATTACTTTCACAAACGACAAAGAAAATAGACAATTATCGATGTTAGAACAACTACACTTAATTTTTAAACGTCGCTTCTCTCCGCCGTTGTTGTACGTAATATCGAAATTTGAAAGTTGTTTCGAAGCAAAAGAGAATAATTGTACATTAGTAATATATACGTTATTTTCGTTGTCATTATTAATTCGTTTAATCATCGAAAATATTTCGTTCGAACGATCCTCTAGATCCACACAGCGTACAGCGATCGTTAACGGTTTTCCTTCTAATAAATTTTTCGAATCTGTAAATGTTTGCAAGTGATTTAAAGTAAATTCTTCATTACTATTGTATTTTTCGAGACGAACATATTTTACGTTGGAATGAGTTTTACAAGCTTTTAAAAAATCCCATATAAACTTCTCGTCGGTTCGATGTTGTAAGTTCTTTAAATGTATTTCTATTAAATTTAAGTTTCTGAAAAACTCCTTATAAGAAACGTAATTCCAATTCTTATTCGAATCGGAAATTTTAAGTATCCGTAAATGTTTCATGTCAGCCAAATAATTCGAAAATTCTCGAGTTAATTTTGGCGTGAAAAGAGAACACGAATGAAAACTTAACGAAGTTACTTTTAAAGATTTCATAAAATAAAGCGTATCTTCCGTTATATTAATATTCACAAAATTCAGCGAAACGATCCATTGTTTTTTTTCCGCTATTTTTAAAAGTTCTAGATATCGTTCTTTAGTATCGTATCGATCATTATTGACAATTAACTTTTCGATAGAGTAGTTTCGATGTAGCAATTGAAATTGATCTAAACGTAAATAATAAAATTCTACGCAAGTTATCGTACAAGACGGATCCGATAAATAGTTCAATAAATGTACAGGTGTTTTTCTACATAATTTTAAGTAAGTTAGATAGTGGAGATTTTTCCATTCTTGTTCTTCGGACATTATTTTATGTAGAAACTCTTCCACTATTAAAAAAAAAAAAACAAAAAAAAAAACCATATTATATCCTATTCAAGCTTAACTTTCAATTTAAATTACTTGAAATAAAGTAACTCATCCTAAATTAAAATAATATTAGACTTTACTTAGAAAATTATACACACCTATTCGTTTTCTTTAATAAGTGTATCTTTGGAAAATCTAGGATCTTCAGTTACTATTTGATTAGTTTTCTGTTTAAGAAAATTAATAATATTACAATTTATAGTTAATTTATAGTTAGTTCTCTGTTTAAGATTTAATTAATAAAATAAAATGATATTATACTAGAAAAAATTAAATTAAAAAAAAAGTTTAAAATAATAATAAATAAAGAGACTATTAATAGAAAAAAAAAAGTACAATGTAATAATCTTTTTCTAATCTTTTTGTTTTGTTTTTTTTAATATTTTTCGCTTTAGTATTTAAAGCGCATGCTTTCACTTTAGTATTTAAAGCGCAGCCAACTCAGACCAAACCCGAACGAAGATACAATATCCAGTAGATAATGATGTTCATCGTTATTACGCTCATCGCGATCACAACGGCACTCGATCCACTACTCGAATATCTACTCGAATCGCCTCCCGAATCGTCTCCCGAATCGCCACTCGAATCACCACCCGAATCGCATCGTGATCCCGATGAGAATGATGACGACGCAATTACTTGTACTTCCATTAGCTATAAGTACGATCCTTGTTGCTACGAACTTGTACCGATCTCGGAATATTGGGTAAACAACCGATATCTAGGTATCTTTGATTATCCGTCCACTATCCCTATTCGTAATTGCGAGGACGTAGGAGAGAATTGTCGACCAAAGACTATAGAAAAAGTAATGCTTCCTATCGAATTTAAGTTCTTCAATTCTTCGAAGGTTTTGACGTATTATGTGGAGGCGGATAATCACACCGAATGCGATTGCAGACCGAAAACCGCCTTAAAACCACGAGAGGATGATGACAACGATGATCCGGCAACCAGAACTTCCACCATTTTAAAGACTCTAAAATCTTTGTATACCTACTTTAAAAACTTATATACCTTAAATCTTATATAATTCTGATGTAATCTCAACTGGAATACTATTTAGACTTTACTAATCAATATTTTGTATACTACTTAAAAAAAAAAACAATTATATTTACTTTTGATTCGATTCTTAATAATTCTGATGTAATCCCAACTGGAATACTATTTAGACTTTACTAATCATATTATATTGAAATAAAATCAATTAATGATATCTTACCAGCTTTCTTAGGAAGTTTCTAAGCTACTACTCAAACTGTATAAAGATAAATCTATTTATAAATACCATTTAATATAAATTAATTTTGAAACTTTTATCTTAGGAAATTTCTAAAGCTACTATTCGAACTGTAAAGAGATACTATTTATATACCATTTAATCTTTGTTCAAATAAAAAAAGATTAAAAAAAAAATGAATAAATTATTGTTGATTAAGGTTTTATTTTCAAACAAATTTTATAATTGACCACAGATTTTCGTATGGACCATAATTTAAAACCGCTTCGGTTTTTTTTTTCCGATCCAAAAATTAAAACGTATAAACCGATATAATATAAATTTAGTATTTGGTTACTATTTTAAAGAAATTTCAAGGGGTGATGTCCCGGAGTAGATCTTGAAATTTACCCGAAGATTGTCTCCATTCGATATCAACATTCTCTAATTAGATACATTGCGACATCGTGACCCTTAAACTACAATTCTTCGGATCCGTCCGATTTAAGTTACAAATAAAATATAACATTCGAACAGAGAAGCCTTTTCTTTATTCTTTATAATGTTCGAGAGACATAACGCTTGACGGGTGGGACATAGCATAAAATCCTTCTCGACGCAGCGAAGATAATGCCTAACCATCTCTGAAACAATTTAACCTCTGGTTTGCGAGATTTTATTACTAGTTTGTGAATCTGTTAAAAATCGTTAATTGATCGATTTGACGATATTTTTCCAAACATGGTCTGGAATGTTCGAGAGATAATAGAATATTTTTTTTTTTTTTTTCATAATTTCATAAGCTTATCATCTTTTTACTATATGATTAACAACAGTATATGATATAATATTAGGTTTGTTTTGTTCATTAAAGAAATAAGTTTATTATCATAACGAAAGTAAAATAACAAAAAATTTATTTCCAACAAAATTATCTTTTACAAATTATTATTGAGAAATTATCCAATTCATTTTATAATTTAAATTCCTTTTTAATCCAGGTGGAAAGCAATAATCGAAAATGTTTTGAGAACGATGTATTCTTAGGAACTTGTTATTATTGTAAACTCGTTTCAATACTGGTGGTTCGAATTAAAAAAAAAGCAACACCTAACAATTTTCTGTTTTTATTAAAAAACGATAAAGTTCCATTCCATATATCCAAATGAACTCCGATAATCGTTCCATTCTCATAAAACATATCAGTGAAAAGAGTCTTTTTCTTACGATATTGAATGTATCCTCTATAAGATAGGCCACAACTTTCTTTACTACTACCTAATAAACTACGATAAGAGTGTTAATATTTATTTAAATCCATCGATTTCATTCCAATTCCAATCATTAGA
>JAFIDM010088292.1:849911-860126 GCA_023159025.1 Thereuonema tuberculata
AAAAAAAAAAAAAAAAAAAAATTTAAAAAAAGTTAACTTATTTTACTATAGATGCGTTTTGAAAGTAATTAAAAAAAAAAAAAAAAAAAAAAAAAGTTTATTTTAATTTCTTTACACTCATGATGTGGTGGTTGGTTTTTGTTTTTTTTAGACGTTCTCGAATGGTCGGTACTCGCTGCTCTCTATATTAATAATAGAGAAAAAAAAATTAATTATGGTTAGTTGACTTTTTAATTAAGTTTTTAACAATGTAAATAATAAATTAAAACTGAAAATATACTTACTTACAATTCAAATGCGATTAGAAGTTCTCTCTCTTTTTCAGCTACTTCAGCTTCGAGTCGTCGTTCGAGTGTGGTTGAGACCAATGTGAAGAATGACTTTTTAAGCAATGTGTTGGATCTACGGGATTGGTTGGATTAATATTTTTTAAAAAAAAAAATGATTTATTAAAAAGTTCAAGGTAATGGAAGATATTTTAATCACGTGATTATTCGAATGAAGAGGAAATAAAGAGGAAATTAAAAATGGATCGTAGAAGAATAGCTCGATTTAATGAAAAACATCACATGATTCTCTATTTCAATGAAGAGGAAATAAAACCGATGATGCATTACCAGATGGCGATGTTTTTCAATTGTTACATTATTTCGATGAGAAGGAAGTGGATAATTTATTTTTAATGAGGAGGAAACTCTGGTTTATAGAATCGAAAACACCAATTAGGAAAAATAGCTTGCATCATATCACAATCTGAAAAATATTATCCACGTGGAAAGATTTTTTTATAAGTATTTAATAATTGAACATCAGTATCTACATCAGTATCTTTTTTTTTTAGTTTAAAACTTAAGTATTTAATAAAAAAATACATTCTCGATACAAATTTGATAATTTGAGTAATTTTTAAAAAAAAAAAATAGACGAAAAATTTATCATCCGAGAGAAAAAAATTTGTTTAGAATAAATCCTTTTCTATTAATTCAAAATAATCCGAATTTGTTCCAACTAAAGGTGGTAAAGATGCGATAATTCGAGATAGATTTTCCTCTAAATTATCAACTCGTTCGTTTTTCATCATATTACGTAGGGCTTTTTCAATTGCTTCGAAAGAAACGATCGTCAATGGATCGCGTAAGTATTGCATTCCAAATCTATTGATGGGAATAGATTCCGTATGATTGTGCATAAAAAACATATTTAAAAATATAATCGTTAAATTTACATAATGTTTATTTTCAAACTCTTGTAGAATATTATGATAATTAATAGCAGCTGCCAATATTCCGTAATACGATTCGAAAGTTCGAACATTCGTTGTTGAATATAAATTTTTTAATCCACCATTTTCTTCTATCGTTTCTTTCCATTCCGTGGCCCAGGTAACAACTGTATAGAGATTCCTCTTTTCGGAATCGTCGTAGAGGTTCCTCTCGTTCCTCTTGTTGGAGGAGTCGTTCCTCTCGTTGGAGGAGTCGTTCCTCTCGTTGGAGGAGTCGATAGAATCTCCGTCGGTTTCATTCGAATAAAATTTCATAACGACAAATTTTTTAGTTTTACGTTTTTCCAAAATGTCTTCTAAAGACGTAAACATTTTTAAATGTCTTACTAAAGAATATTTATCTATAGAGGATAGAGCTGGTATATGTATTTTTCTATATATTATAGGTGTTGTTTTTGATGTAGAAGGATCGTCTAACTGACTAACGTGATGTTGGCTATCTAATGAACTTTGAGAAAAATTCTTACAAATAATTTTATTAAGGATAATACTGATTGAGTCTCCGGGTTCTACGGTGCAATAATTATGCCAAGCTAGTTCTTCTAATTTTAAAAATTGAAAGTAAACTTCTTTTCCATGTTTTTCAATTAAATCGTATAATCGGCGAAAACATTCATAATCCATTATTAAAATTTTTATAATCTGATTTAATTCATCCTATATATAGTATAGGCTGCATATCAAAAAGAAAATATAATAAACGCGATCTCTCAAACTATAATTAAAAGGAAAGATAGAATTACTGTCCCACTATGACTACTAAGAAGGAATTTAAGAGTGTAATAAAACAAGGTTAATTATTATCGATTTATTTATTTTTTTCTAATAAATATAGAAAGCGATGGACTTACAACAAGAACCTACTGTAAAAGAACCAGTTGAACAGGTAAAAATTATTCAAGATTAAAAGAGTTAGTTAATAACTAACAAATCTTTTTTTTTTTAATTTAATATTAATTTTGTTTTTGTTTTTTTTTTTTTTGTTTTTTTAGGGTGTAAAGATTATCACCAAGTTGGACTATTATTCGCGAAAACTAAAAATGAAAGAGAAAGAACATATGATCCATATGATGGCCGAAGAAGCTAAGATAAAACACTACAAACAAATGGAAAAATATTATAAAGAATTACAGAAACAAACGAAGCAATATTATTCAAAATAGAATTAAGAGGAAAAAAAAAAATTTAAAAACACTACAAACAAATGCAAAGAAATGTATTAAAAAATATTTAAAATAGTTTAAAATAAAAAAAACCCACTCTCTCTACTATTGTTTTTATTTTTTTCTAATGTTACTTTTTATTGAATCCAAAATTTTATATAAAATTCTTTCACGATTTTCTATACCATATTTTTTAACTTTATCGACTAAAAACTGAAATAACTCGGGAGAAGCTCTAATTTTTGAACGTATACTAGGAATTTTAGCAATCTTTTTATTAATTTCATTTTTAAATTTTTCTTTAATAAAATTATTTTCCGCTTTTGAAAAATGGTTCCATCCCGGTATCGTTGCACCATCTTTTTTTATCGATAAAGCGGGATGATTCCAAAAATTGATATCATTCTGATAACCTTCTTCTATAACGTCATTATCGTCATTATCGGAAGATGATATTATATCATAGGACGAAGAAGAAGAAGTAGAAGTAGTAGTAGGAGTATTAGGTATTAAATTGTTTTCATTTGCATAATGAGAAGTAGAAGGTTGGTTAAAATCTATTTGATCGATAAGTGGACGAGCATCGCTTTCGTTTACTTCGACAAATACATCGTCGTAAGGTTCTTCTTTGATTTTTCTTAAAATTCTATTCGTATCTTCTTCTAGACTATCCGTCGATACGTCTCTTTCTAATTCTTCGTCTTCCGCCTCGTCTCTTCTTTCTCTTTCCGTGTCTTCCGTTTCTTCTGTACTACCAGTACCCGTTGTCGTCGCGGTGGTATTAGATTTTGTTCTTTTCTTTCCTTTTCTTTGTTCTTTTCTTTGTTTTCTCGTCTCGTCTTCGTCTTCGTATACGAAGGTTGGAAATTCGGCGGCGATTGTTCTTTTCGTTGTTGGTCTCGTTAGTCTCGTTGATCTCGCGTAAGTAGTAGTGTTGGATGATTTCATAGGCGTAGGTCCAATTTGAATTTGTTTCCTATTCGGATTATCATTTTCGTCGTCGTTGTGAATTATTTCGGTAATTTTACGACCTATTCTGACCGCTTCTTGCGGCGCCGCGTGTAAATGATAAAACTGATCGGCCGTCGCCTTATTATGTCCCATGTGACGAGCCAAATCCTGATGAATATCTTTGTCGGCGTCTCTCAAATAGGTGACGGCCGACTTACGCAATAGAGTATTACTAAAAAGTTGACGTTTCATACCCGCTTTTTGCCACGCGCTATTCATTTGGGACGATACTACGTTAGTCTTTAACTGTTGGTTTTTAGTCGTGACGAACAAATAGGGATTTAAACCGGGGTGATCGTACCACGGACGTATATATTGAACGTAGATTTTCAATCGTCTATACGCGTCGACGTTCATGTAGATTTGCGCGGGACCGCAATCTTTGAAAGTCTTGTGCTCGTATACTTTGATAACATAACTACAGACACCCTTTTCGAAAATTTTATAAAGATTTTGATATTCTTGCAAAGTAACGTTGGCAAATACACCCGAGCGTAAACCGCCATTGTGTAAATTAATTTCTAACAATAAATAATTACGTAAATCGTTAAATACGATCGATTGATTTTCTTTTCTCTTAACCGTTGATTTTAATTTTTCGTATTTTCCTCTAAATTTTTCGATTAAATCGAAACGTTTTCTTTGTAATTTCGCAAAATTACTACGTAAAAACTGTTTTATTTCTTCGGGAGAAATTTGATCTTCGGTACATTTACACTTTAAATATTGGCGGCGTTCTTTTATCGTGTTTTCTAAAGAACTCGACCACTGATTTAATCGCATTTTAAACCTAACTAAATCTTCATCTTTGATAACGGCCAATTTATTTTTATATTTAAATTGAATGTACTCGACAAATTTGACGAGAGAAGACAGAATCGATCTTATCGTCCCCGGTTGTAAACGTTTTTCTATATATTTACCTTCGTCGAATAATAAGTTAAACCAATGTTTATAGAAAATTTCGCTATTAAAATGTTTTTCGTACAAATGCTCGCCATTTTTAAGAGCATTAACTATAATTTTAAATATTTTAGAAACTTGATTTTTATGTTGTTGGGCATTTTTCGAAAGACCTCCGTCGGGTGTTTTTAACCAATTTTTAAAATTTTCTAATAAACTTTCATCGTTAATAATTATTTGCGATAATTTTTTACGTTTCTCGTTCAAATTGTTTTTACATTGTTTCTTTCTTCTTTTTTTTTGTTTTTTTTTTTTTTTTTTTTTTCATTTGATGTCGATGACGTTGTGAAGGAAGAACTATCCGAGGAAGAGGAGGTAGTAGTAGACGACGAGGAAGTAGTAGTAGTAGTAGTATTTGGAGAAGGAGGAGGACGAGGATGAGAAAGAAAAGAGGAGGAAGAGGAGGACATGGAACTTGTTGAAGATACTATATCTTCGTTAGATGAATTATATTCTCGACGACTTTCTAACGTAGCGTTACGTATCATTATTTGATGTTGCGGATCACCCGGTATATGACGATGAATTCGTACCAAATGAGCTGGTAAATGTTTTAGACTCTTATAATTACATTCTTTGTAAGGACATCTTCTTAATTTACTAGGATCTATATTCGGTTTACTTTGCAATTTTAAATTATGCGAATATTTAGATAAAATTTCGTTCGTTTTTAACGAATCGAATTTGTGATAACCGCTTAAATGACGTTTTAAATCAAAATAGCTATTAAAACATACGGGACATTGTTTTTTTTTACGCTTTTTATTATTATTATTACTATTATTACTATCACTATCGCTTCCTGACATTTCAAAATACTTTGTCTAAAATATTGTCTAAAATATTAAATAAAGTTTAAATTAAGTTTTTTTTTTTTTTAAAAAAAAATTAAAAAATATAAATAAAAAAAAATATTAAAAAAAAATATTTAATTTAATAAAAAAAAATCAACAAATAATATTATTATAATGGAAACACTATCACCACCACAATCACCTAAACTAGAAATCGAACAGGAAATCGAACAGGAAATCGAACAGGAAATAAAAGATGAAGAAAAGCAGTTAGATGAGAAAGAAGATTCTGATTCGTCTTGTTTATCATCATCTGATGATGATGATGATGATGATGATGATGATGATGATGGCAACGTTCAAGAAAGTTCTATAGAAGATACTACTACTACCACCAATACCTCCGCTCCTACTACACCTTCAGATTAATGTCAACAAAATTAAAAACTCACAAAGAAAAAAAAAACACAAAAAAACAAACACTTTTACATAGTTTAATAACTTACAAATTGTTTATACTTTTACAGGTTTGCAAGTTTTTCATATAATTATTGAAATATTCTTCAATCTTCTCCATAAGAATACGTTTAACTTTTCCAACTAAATACAGTAAATCGGTATAATATTCTTTACAATTTGCGATATATCTCGGACATCTAACTGGATCGAAACCAATCAAATGTAGTGGTAATTTTTTTAACTTTATTTCTTCGTACCAAGAACACGAATTCTCTTCGAAATGTTTCTGATAATCAAAAAAATTATCAAATCCAGTGTAACAGCAAAGACATTCTACCGCATGATACAAATAATGACCCGATGCTTTTCTGGCTTCATTTTCCTTCATGTGCGCTAAAAGTTGGTATTTATTATTAGCTCTAAAGAAACAAAACTCACAAATATATAAATTAGTATGCTTTTTGAGGTGTTGTTCCATTACCTCTCTTTTGCATATTGTATATTTACAATAACCACACTCGAACATGTTATTTGACGAAATACTATAATATACGAGTTCTTTCAGTCCCTGAGACGGTAAATTTATTAGACATTTTTGTATTTTACCATTATTATTTTCTTTAACTTTTAAATTAAAGTGTATATTTATAACGTGAACGTAATTTATTAATTTATCGTATAGGTCTTCTTTTTGTAACGGTGGCTCCGGTGGTAGTAGAGACGGAGAGTTGTTGCTATTGTTGCTGTTGTTTTTTTCTCCTCCTCCTTCTTCTCCCGCAATCGGTAGAGACGACGCAGTCGGAGAAGGAAGAAATTGCTTCGCTGGAAATTTGCTCTTCGTCTCATTCGAGATTTGTAAAATAGGTGGAATCACTCCTAATTTTGGAAAAAGGTCTTCAGTTTCAGTCGGCTTCCATATTGGCGATGATAGATCTAATGGAGACAAAGCCGGAGAAGGTGGTGATTTTGAAACTGGTAGTTCGTACGGAGACAGTAAAATTTCATTTACGAATGTTGTCGTCGATGAATAAGAAGCTGCTGCTGCTGTAGTAGTAGTAGTAGTAGTAGTAGTAGTAGTAGTAGTAGTGGTGACGATCGGTTCATTTTCAGTTTGCGATCTTAATCTATTATTCTCAGTCGGAATTAAATAGTCTTCGCTATATCTTTTTTGAGTATCAGTATCAACTACTAATATTTTAATTTCATTATCTTTATAAATGTTTCCTGGTTTTCCACGAAAAAACTGTACAGTCGAACACTCTGCATTTCTGGGTAAAGCAATATATACTTCCAATTTACGTTTCTTCGATTCAGACATTTTTTTTTAATCCTATAAAAAATTAAAAAAAAAAAAACAAAAGTTAAAAGGTTAGGTTGGATTTAAAAGGTTGGGTTGGGTTGAGTTGGGTTGGGTTGGGTTGGGTTGGATTTAAAAACAATTGGGATGTAGGGTTCTCTTCTTTTTTTTTTTTTTTTTTTTCGTTTTTTTTATTCAATATTTAGCGTCCGGATAACCACGACACGTGTCCGGATAACCACGTCCCGTCGTCCGGATAACCACTACATTTCCGGTAAAGCCCCCAGGCACAACCCCGCTTTACCGGAAATGCGCTAAAATGCCATAAAATACAAAATTTTATACTAAATACAGTATAAATACAGTAAAAAAAAAAAAAAAAAAAAAAATTATTAAAGTTGGTTTTAGACCCTTATATCTATTCCTAATCTATAAAGGTATGCTTGATACTGAAATTAACCAATAGGTTATCCTTCCAATGAATGATAGCTGTCCCGTATTATTGATTAGTCTGGTCAGACACTTCCATCCAATTTAATCAAAGAATGCTACCATTATGTTTAAAAAAAAAAGAGCATTGTATTTATTTTATTTATTTATTTTATTTATTTAATGAGAAATACTTATTTGTTAATAACTGGTATTGAAATAACCTGGTATTGAAATAACGCTAAATAGTCAAGAGAAAAATCTTAATTTGGCGTTATCAACATATTTTTCTACAGAAAAACATAATTGATCAGCTACTAGAAGAGTTACGCAATTTAAACTTCAGCTAGTCATCATTTATTGGAAGGACAATAAGAATCTTAAGAATTGCAAGCCAATTAGTTATACAATTTTGGGATCAGTTGGTTGTCTGTTCAATTCTTAATCTAGTAATCTCAAACAGATCAAAAATTAAATTAACTATTAAAAAAAACAAAAAAAAAAACCAAAACAAAATATAAAACAATTAGAAATAGAGAGGATATCCCCGGGTGGTTGAGAGGATACGGGGTTAGGAGACATTAGGTGATTATAATTATCAAGTTCAACTTACCAGCGTTTCTTTGTTGTTAGTTTATATTTTCAAATAATTTCTCTTTATATAGCTGAGAGATTCTCTCGATCTATCTCGATTATTTAAGTATTAAAACTTTTTATATTTGAAAATATTTTATTGTTTAGCTTACATGCCATTTGGAAATTTAAAGCATTTTTTTTTTAATATTTTGAAATATTTTATAATGAATAGCAATTCTTTTGAAATCTATTTGATGAATGATACTAATTTATTACATCCTTCTTCCTCCATCCTTCCACAATAATAATAATAATGTTATAATGAATTTAGCAATTCTTTTGAAATCTATTTGATGAATGATACTAATTTATTACATCCTTCTTCCTCCTTCCTTCCACAATAATAATAATAATGTTATAATGAATTTAGCAATTCTTTTGAAATCTATTTGATGAATGATACTAATTTATTACATCCTTCTTCCTCCTTCCTCTTACAATATAATATAAAATTTTTGTGTTATTAAAAATTTGTCTCATTTGTTGCTGAGCTTGCATAGAGGAAAGATGTCTTTCGTTAATAGGCATTCTAAGTGAATTTAATTAATTTTGTTCGTAACCTGATGTAATACAGCGAGATTAGGAAAAGAAAAGATGTCTTTCAATAATAGCATGGTAAGTTTATATATCCTATTTAATCGTCCAGCATTTAATTTTCTTTTATAATTAATATTTTTGCTTTGGGATATCTGGTTCAGAATTTGGTTTTAAATAATTTAAAAATTTCGTCACGTTTAGATAATTTCGGGAATTTAGTGATTATTGTTTTTTTTGTTGAATTTAAAAAAGAAATTGCACATGTTTATAAGGCGTTCGATCGCTTTTCTATAAAGCATTCAAATAATAATATTCTTAAAATTACAAAATATAGGTAATCAATAGGTAATCTATAATTTAAACTTTAATACTTCATTTAAGAATATAATTGTAAATATAATATTTAAATAAAGCAAAGGTGATTTGGAGATGGTCTTGGATAGATTTCAAGGTCCTGTCCACGGCACTGGACCTTGTGTTTTTTTTTTTAAGTAGTAATTATTTTTTTATTTTTTTATTTATTTTTACTAGGAAAGAAGAAGTTTTAATCAGTTGGATAGAAGATGTTTAAATATATTAAGAAATATATTTATTATCAATCCAAGATTTTCTACGAAAGTCAAGATTAGATTAAAAGCAATAATAATCTTAATGGAAGAGGAAACGAACCAACCGTGTCGAGTAGATGATTCTGTTATTGAGAACTGGTTCAAAGAACAAAAAAAGTACTTTAAAAAATATGATAATAGCCATTGTAAGTATAATATTTTTTTATAATCTTGGTTCAACCAATCAGAAACAATGAGTGGGAGGTTACTGATTGACTAATATTCTTTAATATTAATTTTTTTATACTAAGTGATTATTAAAAACACTATATAATTTTTGTTTTTTTTTTTAGCCTTGATACATGCTCAGGATATAACATTTGAAACAACTATCGGAGAAAGAAAACGCTTACGTGACAGATTGAAACAAATAGAAAAGAGGTTAATAAAAGAGGAGAAATCTAAAAAAAATGAATTAAAAAAACAAAGAAACAAAAATAAGAAAGTATCTCGAGCAATAGAATCGGATGATGAAGAGTTAGAAGAAGAACCAGAACCAACACAATCGCAACAAAAGAATTTAATATCGGTACAAATAAATTCACCAGAAACAAGATTGGAAAGGGACCAAGCAGATATAAATAAAACTGTACAAAACATTGTGTTAAATTTGGGCAATGATGATAATTACGCTCATATTTTAGGGAATGTTGAAGTGCAAAATTTACCAACGCAACAACAAATAGTTAGTTTAGAAGAAAGAGTGAGTGTTATTGAAAAACATGTATCTGTTTTAACGGATAATGTAAAAACATTACAAAATGGTAGGTTTGAAGAGTTGACAAATCTAACTGAAAAATCAGATAACAATTTATCAGATCCATTGAACATTTTAATACAAGAAACTCTATCGAATAACGATTTGGGTCATCCAATGTCGGATAACATTTCGAGTCATCCAATGACGGCAGATACTACGTCGAATAACGATTTGTGTCATCCAATGACGACAGGTACTTTCTCAAAGACAATCAATTTGATGTTAGAAACTATGTCAACCGAAAATATGGCGACAGAAACTATGGCGACAGAAACT